>JAJPUD010012202.1:0-14853 GCA_023553655.1 Myrmecobius fasciatus
AACCTCCTTGCTGCTTAAGGAACAAAAAAGTCCAGGGCAGGAGAAATTCAAAGACTCAGCTGATGTCCCATTATTGTGGAACTTAACATGATGTTGATCTTGCAGTTTTCTTTCTGAAAATATGTGATCATTATATGCTAACTAAGTAGGTGAGTATTTGGCCTAGTCATCTATCTGTTGCTAGATGCACAGTCTTGTTGGTTTCTTTTAGCATTTCGGTTGTTGCTGATTTTCCCTGACAGGCATCTTTATTTGTAAAGAATTACCTTCTCTACTGGGGAAACAAATGGTTAAAATAATGGGAGTTGGGGGTATAGAATCCCAATTTGTATGCTGAATAGGTTGATTATACTCCAGGCCATAACCAGACAACAAAGGCATTGGATTTGTTAGCAGACCACACCCCTCAGACTAGAGCAGCAGTACTCCAGCATAGATTGGTATTAGACTACTTGTAGCCTGAAGAAGGTAGAGTTTGTGGAAAATTAAATTCTTTCTGTATGAAAATTGATGATAATGGACAGGGAGTGAAGGACATTGCCAAAGACATCAGAAAATTGGCCCATGTCCCATTCCAGACCTGGTCTTCACTGAGGTGATTTATAATGTGGGGTTTGTCACCAGATAATAGATAGCAGGCACCAAAAGTTGGAGTTTGGTCATGTGAAGAACTCACAATGACCATTCTCTTTGGAAAAGGATAGATTTGTTTGGGGAAATACATCACAGAAAAATGAATGGATACAAAAGAAACCAGGAATATAAAATAGAGTTGAGAGATCATATGACTAATAAGTTCCTCAGTAGAACTCACAATTTCATGAGGTTGGGGCACTGCTGGCAGGCTAAATCCTGAAGGGTCTTGCTTCCTAAAAGAGTTAGTTGTAAGGAGGAGAATTGGGGTTGGGAAGCATGGTGTGGGGGGAGGGGTAAGGAGAAAAACACTATGAGGCAGAGTGCTATGGCAGGCTGACCCAAAGGAAGGTAGCAGGCATGGGATGGCTCACAAATAGGTATTATAGGGAAAATTTAATATCAGGGACATGGCTGGGATTTTCACAGAGGAAAGAATGAACACCTGGAAGGGGACATCCAGTTAAACTTGGAGTATTAAAAGGACCAGAATAGACCCCATTAGAGAAAAAAAGGACAAGCCAGATCCAGAGGGATTGGACACTGAGAACAAGATGGTTGAGGAAATGTATCAAGAATAGTATGAGAGTTCTTCAAAAGTTAATAAGGAAAGAGGAGGGACTGTATGGGATAAAATGAGTGAAGCTCTCTCATGGGAATGTGGTCTTGACCTATGCCCTAATTGTGATTTGAGACCTTGAATAACAAGTTTTTGGCTTATTATGGCTATGGAGTTATGGCTAAAAAGCTACAGGTATTTAGTTGTCTTGGATGAATATTTCCCCTCCGGTTCCCTCCCCCTCTTAATTAGCATTTAAGTACTTGATGGGTTTATTGAAGAGTTTACTTACTAGTATTCTTTTGTTTCTATAGATTTCCAAGTTTCAAGTGTAAGCCTAGACTCTCCCAAATAATGTGTTGGGGAGCTGTGTGGCTTCTGTGTTAGGGTCTATTTAATCTTGTGTTTTGCAGTTTGTGCTTTGCATTCCTGACATCTTGTCTGCTGGGAGTTGCCCTTTCTTGCAAGATCATAATAAATCCTTTTGGTTTTCTACCTTGAGAGTCTCTGATTATAATTTAGATTGAGGTCATAGCTGTCCCACACAATACTATCCCATGCATTTTCATTATAAGCCAATGAGCTGAAATAAGATTAAACTGAAGTTATATAGTTAATTCATGTGTGAAAGTTTTTTTTTTAAACAAACAAAATTATGGGGTTTTTCCTCATACTAGTATGTTAAGGACCATGCCTAAGTGTCAAGGGGCAGGTACATTTTCCAAAAGCCCTTGAAGCTGTGAATCATAACACCCCTGACGGAATTGCAAATCAGTCTTTGCTGAAGCATGTTGCTTGTGGACTGGGAATGAAATAAATTGGAGGCAAGAGGGAAGAGGAGAGAAGTCAAAAACGCAACTGCCTCTCAGTCTCCTTGTATCTTTATCATCCCCTCATATGAAAGGTCAGAATTACATCCTCAGCAGCCACTAGCAGATTACACCTATAACATTAGTAGAGATCATCTCCAGAATCTGGAGTACTGTAAAACCTGGATCTTTCTACATCACTGAGGAACTGAAGAAACTGTCACATAATAACAGCAGATAGTAAGCATGTACACTAAACTTAATATCTATAAAAATTACTATCAGCAAGAAACTTACATTTAATTATTTATAATATTTGTCTTCAATCTCAAAAAGAGTAAATATGGCATTATAAGGAAGTAATCAGTCAGAATATCTAGATTCAATCTCTGCTGTCTAAATAGGAGTACCTGAATAAGGAATTTAAATGTTCTGGGACTCAGTGTGCTTATTCATAAGATGAAGGGGTTGTATTGGATAATTTCTAACGTGCCTAGGGCACTAAATCTTTTTGCTTTTGCTCCCAAAGATTCATTCAGGTCCTCAGGTCCTCTTTAACGCTCATTCATGTATTCCCACAAATCCTCCAAGGAGGAGCTAACCAAATTTAGAGACTTTCTTATAAAGTTGTTGTTGTTTTTAAACATTTCAGAGGTATTAGTGCAAGAGTTTCACTTATGGTACTATAGCCATCTATTCCTCTTGCTATATAACCCAACTATCTCCTTTTTAAAATTATACTTATGAGATCTTCTTGCACAAAAATGTACATTCATGATATCCATCATGTGTCTGTCCACTGCCTTTTGGGTCAACCATAATTTTGATTCAGCAGAGACTATAGTCTTTCATGATTTATTTGCAGTCATTAAACATCACTAGGGGAATAAATGGTCTTCAAAATGGATTTCTTAAGAGAGCAGCATGAGATCATTTTAAATGTTGTGCAATTGTAAAAAATAGAATGCTCTATTCTTCCTTTAGGAGCCTAAATTTTCCTCACTTTTTCACTTCAAAAACCATAATTTAACCAGAAACTTCAGACCACATAACTAAAGGCCAACAGGATGAATATTTTTTGTGTGTTCATAGACTTTAAAAGTTTATAGTAGAGTACAAAGTAAAAATTTCATGTAATCTTACTATATATAATGAGGGAATTGATGCATCATTCATTATTAACTGGAACATAAATGTTGCAAAGTATGCATTTTTATAAATGTACCTTGACTAAATAGAGAAAAAGATTTAGCAAAGTCATGTAGATTTCTATTTATAATTTTAATGTCAGAGTAATTATTTTTGTTTCAAGTAAAAAATATGCTGTAGAAGACAATACCCAAAAAGTAAATAATAATGTGAATTCTCACAAGTAGATTTTCATGTCTCTTCTTCCCCACCTTCCACTACTAACATTAATTTAATAAATTATATTTTTCAACTTTGTATACAAAGAAGTATTTTGCACAAGTAGGCAGAAAAAAATTGCTAAATTGAGCTTAATTTCAGTTTTTCATTTGAGTTTATAAATTCAGGTTTAGTCATTTTATAGATTTGGCCTTCAAACTGAGCTTAGTGCAAGAACTGTTCCATATTTTAAAAAATTTCTACCAACATCTAAAAACATACACCAACTAAAACTTAGAAATGAAAAAGATCATTATACAATCAGTGCATTAAGCTAAACAAGATGAGAACTATACAAGCCGAGAGTCTTTTAGTTAGCCTTCAAATTAACATTTTGATTACATCATATGAATATAACAGATAAGATCATCTTTGTCTTTTCTTTTGCCAAGTAAAAGAAAATAAATTTTAGGGGAAATATATCTGACATGAAAGTATTATCCTATCCACCCTCATGAAAGAGTAGCAACACTAAGAGAACAGGCCTGATACACACATACACAAATACTCTTTTGCATAAATACCCTTATGCATAAATATTATGCTTAGAGATTTTTTTTTTCATGGGGAGCAAACAAAAACTCCCAAAATTCTCTATTCCCTTCCCCAATTCATACCACACCAAAATAATCAGATTTTTTTGATCCAAAGAAAGACCAGATTTTTTTTTAATTAAAGCTTTTTATTTGCATAACATATATAAGGGTAGTTACTCAACATTGATCCTTACAAAGCTTTCCTTTACAAATTTTCCCCCTAGACCCCTCCCCTCCCCTAGATGGCAGGAAGTCCACTGCATGTTAATTATATTAAAATACTTGACAAGTCGAATATATGTATACATATTTCCATACTTATCTTGCTGTGTAAGAACAATCGTATCTACATGAACAAAAAATATCTGAGAAAGGAAACCCAATGCAAGCAAACATCGACAGAGATCACTGAAATGATACGTTGTGGTCCACATTTCATGTCCCTCTCTCTGGGTGTGTATAGCTTTCTTTACTGAACAATTAGAACTGGTTTGAGACATTCCATTGTTGAAGAGAGCCATGTCCATCAGAATTGATCATCATAGTCTTGTTGTTGCCATGTATAATGATCTCCTGGTTCTGCTCATTTCACTCAGCATCAGTTCATGTAAGTCTCTCCAGGCCTCTCTGAAATCGTCCTTCTGGTTGTTTCTTACAGAACAATAATATTCCATAACATTCATATACCATAATTTATTCAGCCACTCTCCAACTGATGGACATCCATTCAGTTTCCAGTTTCTAGCCACTACAAAAAGGGCTGCCACAAACATTCTTGCATATGTGGGGCCTTTTCCCTCCTCTAAGATCTCTTTGGGAAATAAGCCCAAGAGAAACACTGCTGGGTCAAAGGGTATGCACAGTTTGATAACTTTCTGAGCATAATTCGAAATTGCTCTCCAGAATGGTTGGATCGGTTCACAGTTCCACCAACAATGTATTAGTGAGGGACCAGATTTTTCAAAGTTTGTGACCTATGAAAGCAAGAGTAATGGTAAAGAAATTGACCTTTTCACACAATTTCTTTAAAAACAATTACTTCTCCCAAATCAGAGTTAAAGATTCTTCGAAGAGAGAATAAGTAAAAAAAGAATGCTAATCTTAAAGAGTTTATATTGTGTTCCTCTACATATTAGCAGTAGGAGGAGAGAAGTATAAGATTAATAAAACCTTCCTCATGGCCTGGTAAATACTAGACCACACAGAGGTACAAATGATGTAGATATAAATCTTTAAAAACCTCTTCCACTGAAAGTACTACACTAACATTCCATGTGATATATATAAATCTGCAATGAAATAGGAAATGTTTCCATTATTCAGGGTTCTCTGGCTGATCTAATACATTTCAGCATTTCAAAAAATTCTGACAATTAATAAGGATCTTGGTCCAGTATCTCCTGATTTTTTTGTCTCCCACTCTATTCCTGAAAATGTCTGCTATGGTCTCAGAACTGAGAAAACTGGGATGGAAAGAATAATGTTTCATAGAACTGTGCTTGGATGTCAGGAAAGGTGAAAGGGCAATAGGATCTGAGTGTCTCTACTTCTTTCTCCTTACTAACATCATCCATTAAATCAGGAAGGCAAAAGGTTAAGTCAAGATAATCAGTTAAGTGCAGCAGTTGCTTATACTTTCTCTGTTCATAAATCCCCTTATTCCATTAAGATAATATGATGCTTAAAGAGAGAGTTTCATAATCCAAAATTGTAGGTTCACCTCGCTTTAGAAAAACCTAACATAAAAAGCTACGTTTTTCAATACAGATAAAGTACTGAGAGATTTTTCCCCTTATGAAAGAATTAACATGAATCATGTTACCTACCCATTCTCCTGATGCATGCCATGGGGCAGAATGAACCACACATTTTTCAACAAATCAAATGTATGGATTGATTTTGTTTGTCTATGAATATTTGTCTTTGTTTGAGATGAAGGATCACCCCAAGAAGGGCAGCTGATAAAACTGTTAGGAAAAAAGAGAAAAGGAAATAAAATAGTCACTGGAGCATTTTTTAAAATGCAAAAAAGGCCAAAATAAGCAAGTCCAAAAAAAATGTTGAAAAACTGACTCTTTGAAACTAACATATTGAACTAGAAACATAAAAAAGTGTGTATTCTATATGTGTATGTACATATATATAAGCTATATTTATAAAGATCTATGATCTTATATATAAAAAAGATTCAAAAAAATCCTATAAAACAGAAAGATCTCTTAGAACATTTTAAATTCTTCCATTTTTAAGTTTTTCTCCCATATGTGGACTATTTTAAAAATATGTAGAATATGTAAGAAGAAGAATTATTTAAAATGAGGTACTTTATGTAAAGTGTATCTCATCTGATCATGTAGAATGTAGCACAAAAAAAAACCTAATTTTTTTTTTTTTTTTTGCTTTTTGCTGAGGCAATTGAGGTTAAGTGACTTGCCCAGGGTCCCACAGCGACACTAAAAATTCTAAGAAGGACACAATAAATTTAAAAAGGTCTATTTTGCCTATCACTCTGATGCCTTATATATGGATATCTTGGAGATTTTCTTCAAAAGAATTAGAAGACCTTCAAAATAATGTGCAGTAAACATCACAAAAAGTGAAAATGGTTATATCTTAATGGGCAGGAAATTATAGGTACCTACTTTATAGCATCTCTGGGGGGAAAAGACAGAAAAAGCAAAGGAAGAGAGTTGAAATAAAGCTGAATAAAGAGAAAAAAAATTATACTAATAAATGCTTTTGAAATTGTAAAGAAGGCCAGAAATTGAATTATGAGAGAAGAAAACAAAAGAGGAAAATTTTCAGGTCCAGATTGTACTTTTTTCTTATATGAGGAAAAAGGAGAAGGAGACAATGAAAAAGGATTAAGGAATGATGACTGAAGGAAAAGGTACCTGAAATGGTAAGTGAAAATATTGAAAGGTAAAGGAAATTGCTAGAACGTCTTGGTGATGGAACAGATAGTAGAATAGAGACATGGGATAAAATGTGACTATGGGAAAGGAAGGAAAGAAGAAAGGGAGGAAGGGAGGAAATAAGCAATAATATGTATCAAGCATTGTGCGAAGCACTTGTTGTTAAGACTATGAGTTGTAGACAATAAAACTGGTAACTAAGGTGGAATCAAGATGCTGGAGCACATGGAGCATTCTAGCCAAATTTTCCCAATATTCCCATTAAGCAACATCAAATATCAATTCAAATTCTGGAGACATATACTCAAGGTCAAAGTTAAATATATTTCCAGTCCAGGACAATGTAAAAGTCAGAATGAAAGGTCTATGGCATTGGGCTAGCTGATGGCGGCAAGTAGTGGGATAGATAGCAGCAGCAGCAATTGAGAGATCTCACCACCCAGAAAAAGTAAGAGGACTGGACAAGTAAGATACTCAGTGCAATAAAGTTTATAATAGTGTCATTTTTTGTAGTAACAAGTAACTGGAAATTAAGTGGATGCCTATCACTTGGGGAATGGCTGAATAAGTAATGGTATAACAATATACTGGAATATTATATGTTCTATAATAAACGACAAATAGGCTGAAATGATGAGCAGGCTGATTTCAGAAAAGCCTAGAAAGACTTACAAAAACTGTTGCTGAGTGAAGCAAGCAGAACCAAGAAAACATTGTACATAGCAACAACAAGATTATGTGATGATCAACTAGTTGATATAATAAACATTAGCTGAACTGAAAGATATAAAATAAACTTACATAAATCATTAGCATTTTTACATATTATTGTTGAAACCCAACAGGAAGAAATAGAAAGAGAAATTATATTTAAAATACCTGCAAGGAGCATAAAATACTTGGGCATCTATCTATCAAGATAAACACAGGAATTATAAGATCACAATTATGAAACATTTCACACAAATACAAATCAAAATAATTGGAGAATTACTTCCTCATGAATACACTTATAATTCTGTAAGTTTTAGTGTCAAACCAATCAAACTACCAAAGAACTAGAAGAAAAATTATAATATAACTCATCTTAAAAAAAAAGTCAAGAATATCAAGGGAATCAATGAACAAAAAAAAGGTAGCCTAATAAATAGTACTTTGAGAAATGGATGAGCATTTGTTTTCCACAGTTATGAAAATTAAATTGGAGAAATGAAACTAATTAGAAAACTGAAACTCACAAGGACATCAAAGAATAATCAAGGGTAGAGGTTATCTCCTCCCAAAAGTATGTAACCTCCTTGGGGGCAGGGATTGATTTTTATAATCAGGAATGGTGGCCTGCAATCTGAAAAGAATCTTTTTTTCTTTAACCTTAGCCCTCCTCTGTTATCCTTCCCCCTTCTAGAATGGAATCACCTTCAGGGCAAGAACTGGCTATGTAATTCCAATTAATGAGGAATCAGAAGAGGGACTTGTACTTCCAGAAAGAAGAAAAAAAAAAAAAAAAGCTGCCTTTGGAGTTTCAAAGATGTATCTACTCACCTAGGCACCCATTCCTACAAAAAAGTAAAATAAAATTTTCCTGCATTCATTAATGAGTCTTTTTGTAACATAACTAATATGGAAATATGTTTTTCATTACATGCATATTGTATAATATTGCCTGCCTTCTCAGTGGTTACCAATTGAAGGTTTAGAAGTAATAAGATTTAAAATTAAAATTTTTTAAAATGTTTTAAAAATTGTAAAAATTTTTAAAGTGACGATGACGATGACATTCTAAGGAAATATAGCAGTGATTTTGGGGAGCTTCCATTCTGACAATCTGATTCCAAAGTCCTTTGGTTTTGCCATCCCCCCACATCCAATCTAGGAATGCTATTGTTCTGAGAATCTGATTCTGAATAGACTACTACTCAATTCATTACTAACTGATAATCTGGTCAGTGAGATCCAAATTCTGGAATACCACTCCACTGGGCAATAGAATTAGCATGTCAATGATAGAAAGCTGGATAAATGTTTCTTCTTGCTTCTCTTTCTCTGATAACTTCTTTTGGATTCATCCTGCTTGTAATAGTGTTACAATTACAATAAACTTTGCCCCCTGACTAGGAAATGGGTTCAGGTCTGCAAATTCTTTTGAAACACTTCGTGACATCAGTCTGTGACCCCAAACTTTTGGAGTCCCATTTCCCAACCTCAACAATAATATTTCACAGCCCAAACAACTGCATTTTGTTCTCCCAATTTATGCATTTCACCTTCCTGGGAAAAAAGATGCAGAGATTAAATTTACATTTACACTTCAGATTGTTGGGCAATTCACAGAAAGAGAAGCAGAGCTTCACTGGAAAAGAAAGGGATTTGAAATGAAGAATAACAATTTAACTCTTATTGGAAGGATGGACATATAGAAGTTTCATAAAGGAGTAAGAAACAGACAGAATGCTTTGCTGCCCGGTTAAAGTTGTAGATAGTGGGATGGATGACACTTGCAGATACTATGGCTGCCACCAAATCTTGCCACGAAATCCATCACCCATCTCATTGTTCAGCATAGTGTCATAGTTGTAAAGAAGCAGAGAAGTTCCAGATTTCTATGGAAAGTATTTCTATGGAAAATGCACAGAAAGAATTAGAGCAGGTAATCGAAAAAGATTTTAAACCAAAGGATAAGAAAGAAATATTGGTCAAAAAGTGTGACAAAAAGTATGAGTTGTATTTCAACCTTCTAGAAACAAGTTAGACTACCACAAGGAGATGGACCAGGCACCATCTTTTCTACATAAAAAATGTTTTAAACTAAGCTTATCAAAGATGGCAAATTTAAATCCTCTATGTGAACACATAGTCAGAGTGATCAGTCTGTGAATAAAGAGTCCCTTGCAGCTGCCACTTCAGGGCCAAAGTAGCAACAAACAAAAGACTAGAGCAAAGCGAATTTTTTGAACAATTTTAAAGAAAAATTTTAGTGGCTATGATGATTCCAGTGACAGAAGAGGATGATATATTCTTTGAAATAGAACCACAGATCAAGGAAATACTAATTCCAAAGGATCATCACTGGGCAGAAACAGAACCTGTAGAATAAGCAAAAGATATAAAGTACCCACAAAGCTCTAAATTGAAATAATTTCATAGACAAGGGGGGAAAAGGAAGAAAGAAATGAGAAACCTTTGTCTTTCACATAAAAACTAATAAAAGGACTGTTATCATATTCTCTAATAGCAAAAATGCATCATATCATTTTTCAATATATTCTGTATTTAGTTTCTACCTCTGTCCACTGATTCATCAAAACTTATTTCTGAATTTATAATAAACAAGATGAAATAGTAATGAGAAAAAGACAGAGACAGTACAATTGAGAATATATAGCCTGACATTTAAACAAGTGATTGAAAATTTTTAAATGGGAAATGTGCAAAAGAAATGACATTGACTCTGATTAAATTTTTGCCAATAAAGTAAATTAATGCAAAATAATTGCTGCAATTGTTGTGCCACAGTTCCAAGCCTCAGTTTCCCTCAGTTGCTGTTTCAGTTTCCCTTGGTTGTTCTGCCTCAGCAGCAACGGCCCCCTCCACTTCCTGACCATCAGAAATAATTGGGCTAGCATCCCAAAGGAGTCATAAAACTTCCAGATGGTCCATCTCTACACACCCCTTATCTTTTGGCTTCAGACCAACTATCTCCTAGTTCTTTCCCAAACTTCCTCCACTCCCTATCTGTCAGAATTGAATTGATAAGTCCTTTCTTGAAACTCCAATTCACCCTAGTGCTGAACCCCTTCTTCTGCTCCTTTTGCCTCGTGAGCTCCTTGTTCCCAGGAATCCTATAAGAATCCTATGAGCAAATTTACTATTGGCTTCATATTGATATCCAGTTGGCTGGCAATGACTGCCAGTCTAATTCTCTGCACTGGACCTACTTGAGATTCAGACGGCTGGCATGTCTGTCAGTCACAATGGACTGTGTGCTTTGAGACAAGAGTCCCAGCAGTCCCGATTCATAGCTATGGATTCTGAACTCTCACTTAACATCAATAAAGAATTATCTAATCTCCAATACGTGATACTGCCTCAGTTTCTCCCTGAGTATTACGCAATAATGAGACCAACAGAGTTCAAAAAAGTATTTTGGTACATCAGACATTTGACTTATCAAAAGAAAAGAGATGACTGCTAAAGGCAAAATCTGACTGGCATATAAATTTATCTCTAAAATCTGATGGCCTCACATAACAGAATGGCAAAATAAATTATGGTATACTGATAAAATGGAATTATTATTGAACTTTCTTAGTCCATCTATTTATGCATATAAATGTTTCTTTCCCTTACCAGTCATTAAGCCCTGAAAGTAAGAACTCTCTTCTGATTCACATCCTACCCAGTCCCCCAAAATGTCTTATGCATACAAATATTTCTTGAAATAATTAATGAAGTTAATTTCTAAGAGCTAGATAAAATTTCCTTTATAACTTCAAAAGAAAAACATTACTGATAGCTACAAAGTACTTATTTTAAATACTATAAATTTTCCTGAAAACAAGCTCAGCATATTACTGTATTAAATTTTGAAATAATAAATTTTTCTGAAAACAAACTCAGTATATTGCTATATTTAATTTTAAAATAAATGTTGATATATAGAGTATACCCAGAAACAGAAAAAAATATATAATTCTTACTAAAAAATATAAATGTCATTGTACATATTCAGTACCAAAATTCCTAATGGTAACCAACAGCAACACAATGTAATAAAATATAATACTGAAAAAATACAATTAGCAAATTTTAATTTTTCAGTTATATAAAGGAAGAAAGTTTGTTGCTTAATAAAGAGAAATCTGTGGCTGTCATTAAGGAAATTATCTTTTTTTTTAAAGTTTATTTATTTTTTATTTCCTCTTTTTATTAATTATTCTTTTATTATTATTATTATTATTATTATTATTATTATTATTATTATTATTATTATTAAAACTTTTTATTTGCAAAACATATGCATGGGTAATTCTTCAACATTAATCCTTACAAAGTTTTCTGTTACAAATTTTTCCCCTAGTCCCCACCCCTCCCCTAGATGGCAGGAAATCCACTACATGTTAATTATGTTAAAATACTTGACAAATCGAATATATGTATACATATTTCCACACTTATCTTGTTGTGCAAGAAAAATCGTATCTACAAGAAAAAAGATCTGAGAAAGAAAACACAATGCAAACAAACATCGATAGAGAGCATGAAAATGATATGTTGTGGTCCAAATTTCATATCCTTCTCTCTGGGTGTATATGGCTTTCTTCACTGAACAATTGGAACTAGTTTGAAACATTTCACTGTTGAAGAGAGCCATGTCCATCAGAACTGATCACCATATAGTCTTGTTGTTGCCATATATAATGATCTCCTGGTTCTGCTCATTTCACTCAGCATCAGTTCATGTAAGTCTCTCCAGGCCCCTCTGAAATCATCCTGCTGGTCGTTTATCACAGAACAATAATATTCCATAACATTCATATAATTTGTTCAGCCATTCTCCAATTGATGGGCATCCTTTCAGTTTCTAGTTTCTTAGCCACTACAAAAAGGGCTGCCACAAACATTTTTGCACATTGGAAGCCCTTTCCTTTCTTTAAGATTTCTTTGGGATATAAAGTCCGATAGAAACACTACTGTATCAAAGGGTATGCCAATTGCTCTCCAGAATGGTTGGATCCATTCACAGTTCCACCAACAATGTATCAGTATCCCAGTTTTCCCACATCCCCTCCAACATTCATCATTATTTTTTTTGTCATTTTAATCAATCTGACAGGTATGTAATGGTATCTCAGAGTTGTCTTAATTTGCATTTCTCTGATCAATAGTGATTTAGAGCACCTTTTCCTATGACTAGAAATGGTTTTAATTTCATCATCTGAAAATTGTCTGTTCATATCCTTTGACCATTTATCGATTGGAGAGTAGCTTGAATTCTTATAAATATGAGACAATTCCCTATATATTTTAGAAATGAGGCCTTTATGAGAACCCTTAAATGTAAAGATGATTTCCCATATTGCTTCCCTCCTAATCTTGTCTGCATTAGCTTTTGTTTGTACAAAAACTTTTTAACTTAATATAGTCAAAATTATCTATCTGGTGTTCAATTAAAAGTTCCAGAAAAACTGATCTTTTTAAAGAAGATATAATGTCCCCCAACTTTTATTAATCGATTAGGACTTGTTACTGGTAAAAAACAAAAATAAACAAACAAAAAAAGCTTAGCTAGTAAGCTATATAGAAGAGTTAATGCTATAACACTATTTTTATACCAATGAAATCTTTCATTTTATTTAATGTGAACAAAACAAAAATAAAATCTTTTTTAAAATATAGGACGAATTTTATTTAGTTTCACAAAAATGTAAAAGTTAGAGGGTAAAGGGGGTGGAGCCAAGATGGCGGAGTGAAAACGTGACTCTGTGTCCTCCTCCGATCTTCTCTCAAATCAACAATAAAATAAGCCTCTGAACTGATCTTCAAGTCAACGAATCCAGAAATATTTGGACACTGCTTTCTGATATCTCTGGAGAACTTCATATCAGGTCTGTTTAACTCGGAGAGAGGGATAAACAGTGTACTCAGTGCAGGGCGGAAGTGAGGGTGGGACTCAGTTCATTGTGGCAGAAACTCTAAACTCCAAACACCTGGAGTTTATCTGAGGTACTCCGGACACTCTGCCCTGATTGGGGGCAGGTATTCTGGCAGACTTGCCTTGTTTAAGGAGTAATTCGGGCTTAGTCCTAGCCCCCACCGGCCCAGCACCTTAAGTTAATTCGCCAATTTGCCCCAAGGGCAAAGAACTTCAGCCGCCATTTTTCCGAGCCTTAAAGAGACATCCACGCTGTCTAAAAAAATGAAGAAGCAAAAGAGAGCTCTCACCATAGACAGCTTCTATCGAGAGAAAGAAGGGCTGACCCCAGATCCTGAGGTTCCTTTAGACAAAACTCCAGAGGAATTTATTAAGGACCATCACTGGTCCCCTTTTCAAAAGGCCTTTCTGGAAGATTGCATAAAGAACCTCATAAGAGAGCTAGAGGATAAATGGGAAAATAAATTGAAATCAGTGCAAAAAGGATACAATTTCTTGCAAGAAGGATATAATGCCCTGCAAAAGACATATGAAAAAGACAACAATTTATTGAAAAATAAAATTAGTGAAGTGGAAAAAAGAGTGCAATGAACAAAAAAATTCAATTGGCCAGTTACAAAAGGAGCTTAAAAAGGTAACTGAAGAAAACAACACTTTAAGAATAAGAATTGGACAAATGCAAGTGAATAACTCAATAAGACTTCAAAAATCAGTCAAACAAAAACAAAAAAAATGAAAAATTAGAAGAAAATATGAAATATTTCCTAGGAAAAAGAACTGACTTGGAAAATAGATCTAGGAGAGACAATCTAAGGATTATTGGACTTCCTGAAAGCCATGATGAAAAAAAGAATCTAAACACTATCTTCCAGGAAATCCTGAAAGAAAACTGCCCTGAGATTGTAGAATCAGAAGACAAAACCACCACTGAAAGAATTCACCGATCACCTCCTGAAAGAGACCCCAAAATTAAAACCCCAAGGAATATCGTGGCTAAATTTCAGGACTATCGCACCAAGGAAAAGATTCTGCTAGCAGTTAGAAAGAAACAATTAAAATACCGAGGATCAATAATTAGAATCACACACGATTTGTCAGCCTCTACATTGAAGGATTGAAAGACCTGGAACCAGATATTCCGAAGGGCAAAGGAACTTACTTGGATTACAGCCAAAAATAACCTATCCAGCTAGAATGAGCATTATCCTCCAGGGAAGAATATGGTCATTCAATGATATAGGTGAATTTCACCTATTTCTAATTAAAAGACCTCTAATTAAAAGATCTCAACAAAAAATTCGACATCCAAACACAGAACTCAAGAGAAGCATAAAAAGGTAAA
>JAJPUD010012202.1:37281-50494 GCA_023553655.1 Myrmecobius fasciatus
CATATGTTTTGCAAATAAAATAAAATTTAAAAAAAAAAAAGAAAAAAGAAAAGGTGCTCCAAATCACTATTGATCAGAGAAATGCAAATTAAGATAACTCTGAGGTACCACTACACACCTGTCAGACTGGCTAAGATAACAGCAAAAGATAATGAGGAATGTTGGAGGGGATGTGGGAAAACTGGGACGCTGATACATTGTTGGTGGAACTGTGAATGGATCCAACTATTCTGGAGAGCAATTTGGAGCTATGCTCAAAAAGTTATCCAACTGTGCATACCCTTTGACCCAGCAGTGTTTCTATTGGGCTTATATCCCAAAGAGATCTTAAAGGAAGGAAAGGGGCCCACATGTGTAAGAATGTTTGTGGCAGCCCTTTTTGTAGTGGCTAGAAACTGGAAACTGAATGGATGCCCATCAATTGGAGAGTGGCTGAATAAATTATGGTATATGAATGTCATGGAATATTATTGTTCTGTAAGAAACGACCAATAGGACGATATATAGCATCCAAATTCCTAGAGGAGAAATTAAGAGAGATGAAAGAAGAAATAGACAGCAAAACTATACCAGTGGGGGATCTCAACCTTGCTCTCTCAGAATTAGATAAATCAAACCAAAAAAATAAATAAGAAAGAAATTAGAGAGGTAAACAAATTGTTAGAAAAGTTAGGTATGATAGATCTTTGGAGAAAATTAAATGGAGACAGTAGGGAGTTTTCTTTTTTCTCTGCTTCATGGAACTTATACAAAAATTGACCATGTGTAAGGACATAAAAACCTCAAAATCAAGTGCAGAAATGCAGAAATACTAAATGCATCTTTTTCAGATCATGATACAATATAAATCACATGCAATATAAGGCTAGGAAAAAACAAACCAAAAGTTAATTGGAAATTAAATAATCTAATCCTAAAGAATGAATGGGTGAAAGAGCAAATCATAGACACAATCAATAATTTCATCCAGGAGAAGAATAATGAGACAACATACCAGAATTTGTGGGATATGGCCAAAGCGGTTATAAGGGATAATTTTATATCTCTAGATACTTACTCGCATAAAATAGAGAAAGAGAAGATTAATGAATTGGGCTTACTATTTAAAAAGCTAGAAAAAGAACCCTCAATTAAATACCAAAATGGAAATTCTGCAAATAAAAGGAGAGATGAATAAAATTGAAAATAAGAAAACTATTGAATTAATAAATAAAACTAAGAGTTGGTTTTATGAGAAAACCAACAAAATAAATAAGCCTTTAGTTAATTTCATTAGAAAAAGGAAAGAGGAAAATCAAATTGTTAGTATCAAAAATGATAAGGGAGAACTTTCCTCTGATGAAGAGGAAATTAGAGTAATAATTAGGAGTTACTTTGCCCAACTTTATGCCAATACATTTGATAATCTAAATGAAATGGAGGAATATCTAAAAAATATAGATTGCCCAGGTTAACAGAAGAGGAAATAAATTGTTTAAATAGCCCCATTTTAGAAAAAGATATAAAACAAGCTATTAATCAACTCCCTAAGAAAAAATCTCCAGGGCCAGATGGATTTGCATGTGAATTCTACCAAGCATTCAAAGAACAATTAATTCCAATACTATCTGAAAGAATAGGGAAAGAAGGTATACTACCAAATTCCTTCTATGATACAGATATGGTGCTGATAGCTAAACCAGGTAGAGTGAAAACAGAGAAAGAAAACTATAGATCAATTTCCCTAATGAATATTGATTCAAAAATCTTAAATAAAATATTAGCAATGAGATTACAGAAAGTCATCCTCAGGATAATACACTATGACCAAGTAGGATTTATACCAGGAATGCAGGGCTGGTTCACTATTAGGAAAACTATCAGCACAATCAATTATATTAATAGCCAAATTAACAAAAATCATATGATTATCTCAATAGATGCAGAAAAAGCATTTGATAAAATCCAACACCCCTTTCTATTAAAAACACTAGAGAGTATAGGAATAAATGGGCTTTTCCTTAAAATGATTAGTAGCATCTACTTAAAATCATCAGCAAGCATCATATATAATGGAGACAAACTAGAACCATTCCCAATAAGAACAGGAGTGAAACAAAACTGCCCACTGTCACTAATACTATTCAATATTGTATTAGAAATGTTAGCTTTGGCAGTAAGAGAAGAAAATGAGATTAAAGGAATTAAGAGTAGGTAATGAGGAATCCAAATTATCACTCTTTGCAGATGGTATGATGGTATACTTAGAGAACCCTAAAGAATCACTAAAAAACTATTAGAAATAACCTACAACTTTAGCAAAGTTGCAGGATATAGAATAAATCCACATAAATCAGCAGCATTTTTATATATTACCAACAGAGTTCAGCATCAAGAGATATAAAAAGAAATTCCATTTAAAATAACTGTTGATAGTATAAAATATTTGGGAATCTATCTGCCAAGGAAAAGTCGGGAACTATACGAACTAAACTACAAAACACTTTCCACACAAATAAAGTCAGACCTAGTCAATTGGAAAAACATCAAGTGCTCATGGGTAGACTGAGCAAATATAATAAAAATGACAATATTACCCAAACTAATTTACTTATTTAGAGCCATACCAATCAAACTCCCAAGAAATTATTTTACAGATCTAGAAAAAAGAGTAGCAAAGTTCATTTGGAAGAACAAAAGGTCAAGAATTTCAAGGGAATTAATGAAAAAAAAAAGACAGATGAAGGTGGCCTTGCTGTACCAGATCTAAAACTATATTATAAAGCAGCGGTCATCAAAACCATTTGGTACTGGCTGAGAAATAGAGCAGTCAATCAGTGGAATAGAATAGGATCCCAGGACTAAAATAGGTAATAACTATAGCAATCTAGTGGTTGACAAACCCAAAGACCCCAGTTTCTGGGATAAGTACTCACCATTCAACAAAAACTGCTGAGAAAATTGGAAACTAGTCTGGAAGAAATTAGGGCTCGACCCACACTTAATACCACATACCAAGACAAGCTCTAAATGGTTC
Organism: Myrmecobius fasciatus; assembly: GCA_023553655.1. Taxonomy (NCBI): domain Eukaryota; kingdom Metazoa; phylum Chordata; class Mammalia; order Dasyuromorphia; family Myrmecobiidae; genus Myrmecobius; species Myrmecobius fasciatus. The sequence continues at coordinate 40,298 of JAJPUD010012202.1, forward strand.
ATGATTTAGATATAAAGAGTGATATTAGAAGCAAATTAGAGGAACATGATTGTTTACCTCTCAGTCCTGTGGAGATGGAATAAATTTATGTCCAAAGAAGAAATGAAACTCTTAATTGAACACCAGATAGACAATTTTGATTATATTAAATTAAAAATTTTTGTACAAACAAAACTAATGCAGACAAGATTAAAAGGGAAGCAATAAACTGGCAAATCATCTTTACATTTAAGCATTCTGATAAAGGCTTCATTTCTAAAATAGAGAATTGTCTCATATTTATAAGTATTCAAGCCACTCTCCAATCAATAAATGGTCAAAGGACATGAACAGACAATTTTCAGATGACGAAATTAAACCATTTCTAGTCATATAAAAAGGTGCCGCAAATCAGTATAAGAGAAATGCAAATTAAGACAAATCTGAGGTACCACTACACACCTGTCAGATTGGCTAAGATGACAGGAAAAGATTATGACGAATGTTGGAGGGGATGTAGGAAAACTGGGACACTAATACATTGTTGGTGGAACTGTGAATGGATCCAGCCTTTCTGGAGAGCAATTTGGAGCTATGCTCAAAAAGTTATCAAACTGTGCATACCCTTTGACCCAGCAGTGTTTCTACTGGGCCTATATCCCAAAGAGATTTTAAAGGAGGGAAAGGGACCCACATGTGCAAGAATGTTTGTGGCAGCCCTTTTTGTAGTGGCTAGAAACTGGAAACTGAAGGGATGCCCATCAATTGGAGAGTGGCTGAATAAATTATGGTATATGAATGTTATGGAATATTATTGCTCTGTAAGAAACGACGAGCAGGATGATTTCAGAGAGGCCTGGAGAGACTGAACTGATGCTGAGTGAAACGAGCAGAACCAGGATATCATCATACACAGCAACAACAGTATTACGTGATGATCAATTCTGATGGACATGGCTCTCTGCAACAAAGAATTGTCTCAAACCAGTTCCAATTGTTCACTGAAGAAAACCATATACACCCAGAGAGAGGGATATGAAATATGGACCACAACGTAACATTTTCATGCTCCCTATTGATACTTGCTTGCATTGTGTTGCCTTTCTTTGATTTTCTTTTTTTTCTTGTAGATAGGATTTTTCTTGCATAACTTGTCAAGTATTTTAACATTATTAACATGTAGTGGACTTCCTGCCATCTAGGGGAGGGGAGGGAACTGGGGGTAAAATTTGTAATGGAAAGCTTTGTAAAGATCAATGCTGAGGAACTACCCATACATATGTTATGCAAATAAAAAGCTTTAATAAATAAAAAAAAAAAACGAAAAAAGTTATCAAACTGTGCATACCCTTTGACCCAGCAGTGTTTCTATTGGGCTTATATCCCAAAGAGATCTTCAAGGAAGGAAAGGGCCCCACATGTGCAAGAATGTTTGTGGCAGCCTTTTTCGTGGTGGCTAGAAATTGGAAGCTGAATGGATGCCCATCAATTGGAGAATGGCTGAATAAATTATGGTATGTGAATGTTATGGAATATTATTGTTCTATAAGAAACGACCAGCAGGACGATTTCAGTTTCCTGGAGAGACTTGCATGAACTGATGCTGAGCGAAATGAGCAGAACCAGGAGATCATTATACACGGCAAGAACAAGACTATATGATGATCAATTCTGATGGGCATGGCTCTCTTCAACAATGAAATGTTTCAAACCAGTTCCAATTGTTCAGTGAAGAAAGCCATATACACCCAGAGAGAGGGATATGAAATGTGGACCACAACATAACATTTTAATGCTCTCTATTGATGTTTGCTTACATTGTTTCCTTTCTCAGATTTTTTTTTCTTGTAAACACGATTTTTCTTGCACAGCAAGATAAGTGTGGAAATGTGTACATATATTCGATTTGTCAAGTATTTTAACATAATTAATATGTAGTGAACTTCCTGCCATCTAAGAGAGGGGTGGGAACTAGGGGGGAAAAATGTGTAATGGAAAGCTTTGTGAGGGTCAATATTGAAGAATTATCCATACATATGTTTTGCAAATAAAAAGCTTTAATAAAATTAATTAATTAATTAAAAGAAAACTAAGGGGAAAAAATATATTTCATCCACACTAGTAGATGATTAAGGACTACACCCTAGAGCTAGCACCACACCTTGCCCTGATAACATTTCCATATAGAGATTTTCTATCCTTAAAGGCTAAATGCTCTGGCATCCTTATTGCATATCCTTGCTATGTCAGGGTTAAATGAATTTCCTTTTGTAACTGTTCAAGGATATAAAACTGTCTTATTTCATCACAATACTGAACCTAAAAGAACAAGGAACTTGTATTAAATATGTGTCTAATAGCAGTAATAGAAACAACAAAGTATCTCAATGAAATAAAAAGTGAGTTTTAGTTTTTTTAACCCTTTACAAAATAAAAAAAAAATTCCTCCATCAAACCAGATACAATTAAAAGAGTGGAATTAAACGATGGAATCATTTTCCTCACAACCTTTTAAAAAACAAGACATGCTCTTGTGAACAGGATTCTATAAACAGTGTATGTCCCAATTAAATATGCTAGAACTTTTCCTTTTTACCAGATAATAGAACAGCATGACAACTAGTCAATCAGAAAGACATATATATCAAGTTTGCTTGACATACAACAATCCTTTTTAGTGGCCATTGGTAAACCTAGCTGGAAATACAGAAACTCCACTGTACTCTTTATATACATTTTCCTAAAAGACTATATTACAGAGAACTCATGCAAGGAAGGCACTCACATGGTAGACAGAAGAAACAATACAAGAATTTCAAGGTCTCTCTGAAGAACTTTGGAATCGATTTCCTAACATTGGAAATGCTGGCATAGGACCGCTCAAGCACAGTGTGCCTGCATTAAAAAGACCCTGTGTTCTATGAGCAAAACAGAATTTCAGAAACTAAAAAGAAACATGAGGTATGCAATTTAGAGATATCTTCACCTCAACTGTTCATATGAACTATTTATGCCTGATCTGTGGTGGAACTTTCTGAACTTGTATTTGTCATACAACCACTGTTATACACACTTGATTCCAACATAATGATGTCATTTTGGCCCTCTTCAAGAATGAAGGACAGCCAACCACTCAACTAATCAATATTCCTGTAATTCATTTTACAATCTCTTTTGTTTTATACATAAATGAAAAGATGTGATAGTTTCACTATAGGTATTGAGGATGTGAAAATTTCCCTTCTCTTGAGGTTAACAAAAATTTTAAGTTTGGCTATACTGTATGAGAATTTTATTAAATACTGAAGGTCACTGGAAGATAGTTTTAAAAGAATATTATTATGTAGAAATTCTCATAGTATTTATAATTAAGCTAAGAGCACAAAATCCCAGAATTGGAAAGAATTTCAAAGATCATTGAGATCCAACTCTCGAAACAAAGGTCCTATCTACTACATACAGACAAATAGTAATCCAACATCTACTTCAAGTTGTCTAGAGATGAGAAACTCACTGCCTTCTGAAGTTAGACCATCCATTACATTTGTGAGGAAGCTATTCTTTATGCTGAATTAAAATTTCCTTTCCTATACCTTGACCTTACTGGTACTGGTTTTCTTTGCCATGTTCAAGTAAAACAAGTCTTATTACGCTTATTGATAACAATCCTTCAAATACTTTAAGATTATCCCATATGAGACAGCTAAGTAGGCTTAAGTGGATAGAATCAGGAAGACCTAGTTCAAATCCCTGGAAAAACCATTTAACCTCTGTTTACTTGAATCCATTGGAGAACAAAATTGCAAACTCCTCCAGTATCTTTGCCAAGAAAAACCCCTGGAAAGCATTGGTGTACTGTGTCCAAGAAGTCACAAAAAGTCAGATATTACTGAACTGAACAATATCAGTATCCCATCTAATTCTTCTATTCCCAAGGTTAAACATCCCCAATTCCTTCCAAGTATCTTTGTGTGGATGACTCATTTATGAATCTTCTCATCATCCTAATAACTGTCTTCTAGATATGTTCTAGTTCATCCATTAAAAATTGTAGATTTAGATGGCTTGACCAGGACAATGGAATGATAACTATAACAACCACCACCATAAAGTGCTTACTATGTCCCTGTGTCAAGTGCTTTCAAATTATTATCTCCTCTGTACTCACACTACTTGAAGTATCTCAGCTTTTTTTTTTTTAGCTCATCATTGAGGGATAGTATATAACAAACTTATATTGTCAATCTATGTATATGACAACAATTTTTTGAATTTTTGCCATGTAGACATGCTTTCCTCCCTTTAATGATGAAGATATAAAATGGATAAGTATAACGTCTCATAACAAGTGAATGAAAAATGAAGACTATGATAGTTATACCCAAATTTCAAGTTTAAATTTATATCATGCACTTTTCTCTAATAGGAGAAAAATTTGTCAATCCAATTATATTTTCTTTTTTCCTCTTTTTTGTTTTTCTACACTTAGATGCCAATTTTTTGTAAACATTTTCATAAACAAAGAAAAAGAAATATTAAATATGTAACTTAATGAAATTTTGTTTTAAAGGAACAGAAGTTCTAATCTATCTAATACTTGATCCATCCTCTAATCTGATATTTGTGAGGCATAGTACAGTTTTTCAATATGTATTTTAAATAGATACATTTTATTATAAAGTATCAGAAACACATCACTAAGAAAATATAGAATATTTGACAACAATAATTTTATTTATAATAAAAAATTTAGAGCCTGGAAGATAAATATCAACCCTAAGGAGAAAAAAAATAAATACTTTACCCCCTGCTTCCCAAAGAATAAATTATTTCACTTAGTTCGAACCTAAAGAAGGCAGTGATTACAGAGGAAAAAAGACCAAGTGTCTTTGGAATGGAAAGATAATTATCCTAAAAATGTAAAGGATGCTCAGAATCTCAAAACTGTCTTTATTATTAAATCATACAACATTGAGAATTTCAGGTATTCAATAAAAAAATAAAACTTTTTATCTATAAAGCAGTCAAAAGAATTCAATACCCCCCAAAAACATTTTCAATTACTTTGAGGAATTCAATTACGATACTCTTCCCAGATCTGCATTATCTAGTAAAGCTCAGAACTGAGTTCACTGAAACTACAAGATTTTGGGAGTGAAGAAAGGGTACTACAGATTTTTTTTTAATTTGTTTATTTGTACTGAGGTATAGGTGGGGGAGAAAAATAGGAGTTCAATGGAAAGAAAAGTACGTACAGTACAATGAAGGAGAAATGGATTCTTATTTCCAGAAAAGAACATAAGTGTACTCATAGTTTATAGACATATTAATCTAATTAGGGAAAATATAAACATAGTAACAATTTTCCTCCTTTTTTCTGCTTAAGGTTACTAATGAAAATGTAAGACAATTATTGCATCAATGACTTATTAAAATAATTTTAAACAATCACTTCCTCTAGATTAGTAAATAAAGTCTCATCTAAGCATTATTAACTTTTGGTGGAACTAGCCTTAACAAATCATTCTCTTCTCTTGTTTTCAAATTCCATTCCAGAAATCAGAATTCAATTTTCTTTCACAGCACTCTACATAGTTCTTTCTCCCTCAAATAGATAGCTCAAATACAAACAAATTTAAAAAAAAAAAGAAAAGAAAAGAACACCCTTCCCCCTTCCCCCAAAATCTAGTAGTATAGTGAACTCTGCAAAGACTGACCATAGACAGGCATATACAATAATAATACAAAATAGCATAAGCTGGGGCAGTTAGGTGGTGCAGTGGATAGAGCACCAGCCCTGAAGTCAGGGAGATCAGAGTTCAAATCTGGTCTCAGACACTTAAGGCTTCCTACCTGTATGACCCTGGGCAAGTCTCTTAATCCCAATTGCCTCAGCAAAAAAAGCAAAAAAAAAAAATATATATATATATATATATATAGATAGATAGATAGATATCTAGATAGATAGATAGATAGATAGATAGATATAGATAGATAGATAGATATAGATATATAGCATAAGCTGTGAGCAGTAGCATATTAAGTACTCTAAGAATTCAGCAGAACTAAAAAAGCAACTAGAGTTTCCCTGAAATTTTATAAGAAGGGAGAATAATATATATAGTTTTTCAGAAAGAAGAGATTAGAATATGATAATCAGTTAGTAGGTAATGAGAACCTCCTTTACCTCCTCTCATTACCTCCTAATGAGAACTTGGATGAGAATGCTGACATTGGGAATGAAACTAAGCTTTAGTACAGGATCCCAATTTTTGTTTGCATGGCCAGCTGAGAGGAAATGTTGAGCAAGTTCTCAGAGAATTGGCAACTTTTTCCCATCAGTTGTGTCTTTCTCTATGGGGGACAGATGACACTTATTGTCAATATGTGATTGTATCTGTAAAAAAATCTTACCACAATTTAGCAATTAGCTTCCAATCATTGTTGTATCCCACCCAACCAATCCCTACTTTTTTGAACTTGCTTAATTTCAGTGAGCCCTCATTATATAAATTTGGCATGATGGTTTTGACTCTCAATAAAAGTAATAGACATGCCTGGATAAAACATATAGTGGCATACATTTAGCATCAAATCAATAGACAATTAAATAGTACATAATAATTAGAACACAATGTATAATAAAATTTCTAACAAGAGGATGAACATTCTCCTCTAATTCCAACTACCGCCTAGATATATGAACAATCTGGAGTTCTAAGACATACAGTTCAAATTTGTTTTTAATTCCCCATGGTTGTACCCCTTGTGAGAGAGCAAAAACAAGTAAACAATAGTTCCCATATGATTGTTAACTTACATGTACAATGGGACTGACAATCAGTAACAGAGGAATTCACTTTGGAGAAATTGGAGTTCTTGGTGAGAGAATGAAGATTTGGAAAGCAGAGGGAAAACTATCCTGAACATCTTGTTCATGGCTGACCAACATGAGCTAGCCCCTGGCATTTGGGGAGCAAAATCAGTAAGAAGTAAGGAACTGTATGGGTTTAAACAGCACTTGATCAGTGGCACAATTTTGCCTTTTTTTTTTTTTTTTTTTTTGTTTGTTATCTGAGGCATAGAAATCCGGAACCAGTATCCATTGAAACCTATGAGACTCAGCCAGCTTGTCTTTGGCAAGGACTTCTAACACTTTTGAGCCCATCAGAAAGCTGTTGTCAAACTCAGTAGCTAGCCTTGTAGCAAGGAATAGTGACACTATGTTTGCTTTTTTACCTATCTCTCTCTAACTTCAAGTGCCCCAGAAGCCTTCCTGTAGGTACTCTAGCCAAAAGCTCTGGGGTTCTGGGCATCTAAGAGGATGAGGAAGGAAGAAAAAACAGACAGGGTGAAACACTTGAAAACATTATTTTAATAAAAGACTTCTTTTTAGTAAAGAAAATAAATAAAAGCCTAGAATTGATACTGTCTTAGTTGCCCCCTCAATTTTTGTAAAAATAAAATTCAATACTTTCCTAATTCTTTGCTATCCTCTCTCTTTCATATAACTTACAACTTCGATGCCTCCAATTGGTTCAATTTGGCTGTTCCACCAGTATTTTTTTTTTTTTTAGTGCCAACCAAACTTTGTGTAAGGACTAGGGTTTTAATGCTGTTATTTTCAAAAACAGCTGATAATTAGGCAGTATTTGAAGACTTACAAAATGTTTTACATAAATTATCTCATTTGCTGACATCAATCCTGTAAGGTAGGCAGAACAGGTTATGTTATGCTGTTTTTTTACAAATAAGTGACTTGCTCATAGCTACAAAGTTTTAGAATTAGGATTCATAGCTTTGGAGTCAGACTTTTCCTGACTCTAAGTACAATACCTTTTCCATTATACAATATTGCCATTTATGTATTTTAAATGTAGTAGAAAGAAGAGAATTAAGCAAAAGATCAAAGGAATGGTATGACATATAAGAAGACCCAAGGCAGCATAGTATATCATAGATTTCAAAAAACAGAAGGTTTTAAAGAGAGCAGCTGTTTAATTATGTTAAATGCTGCAAACAAGTCAATGAGGAAAAATACAGAAGAAAAAGTCATTAAAAGACTTTGGAGGTTATTGGAAAGAACAAATTGGCTCATCTCTTTCTTATCTTCACCTTGGCAGAAAGTGTGAGAAGTAAAATGTTTTAAAAATAGGCAAGGAAAGGAAGAGATCAAAAATCTGAATAATCTACACACATAAGCTAAAGAAGTTTGTTTGGTGAAGGAAAAATGTCCTTGTAGTTCTACTCTCAGCACTAGTGTTATGTGTATATACTTGGGTACATAGACTTGTATGACTTGTCTCTCACATGGAACTCCAAAATGAAGGGTATATGTGGGGGTGTCTCAATTTGCAATGAGAGCCTCACAGCTCTCATACAGAGAGGAGGGATATCTCCTCACCTTTTGAGCTATTTGTCTCATACCAACATTTGCCTTCACCATGGTGGATCTAGGTTTCTAGAGGACCTTTACCACACATGTACCACGCACTCTCTTAAGGGTGGTAGGGTTAACTTGGTTATTGGTAGAATATACTCCATTTATTAACCACTTCAACTTGAATTTCTATTAGTGTTTTTCCATTACTCAAGCTCAACCACTCCCAAAGATTTAAATCTTAAACATAAATGTCTCTAATACAGCAAAATAAATATTAATCTCATATGCTAAAGAAAAATGCAACAATTAAAATTATGTAACAATCCATGCATAAACATAAGTCACGGGAGCCATGGTGGCGGGGATCAGACAGGATTCTCTGTAACCTCCTCTAACCTCCCCTCAAACCAACAAAATATGAAGCCTCTAGACTGATTCTGAAGCAAAAAAATCCACAATATCCGGAGAACAACACGATTCTAGAAGAAGATACTCTGGAAGAACCTCAAAACAGGTCTGTTTTAATGGGGTAGGGGGTGGCCTACTGAACCCAGACTGCAGCGCAGGGAGACCGGGGCAGGGAGCTGGAGCAGGAAGCTGGAACAGGAGTCGGAACAGTAGTGGGAGCGTTGTGCTTTTCACACACCTGGGAGTCTTCTGCGAGCCTCTTGGAACAATTTGTCCTGATTGTGAGGAGGTGGTTTGGAGGGTCTGCCTTTTGAGGGGGATAGATTGTGAACCACTGAACCCCTGATGAGCATCGTAACTAGCTGCCATTACACAGCACCTTAAAGCAATCAATCAAACAACAGGTCTGATAAGCACCAGAAATAATTCAATGAGCGGAGCTGCCCAGCCCCTGACATAATTCAATCAGCAGAACTGCCCAGTTCCTGAAATAACTCGATCAGCAGAACTGCCCCAGGGCAAATTAAAGCAGCTGTCCCACCTTTGCCCTAAACAGACCTCACACCTTTAAAAAAAAAATGAATAAAAAACCAAAAAGAGCTCTCACCATAGACAACTTTTATGGAGAGAGGGAAGAACAGACCTCAAATCCTGAGGTCCCTAAAGGTAAAGCAACTCCAGAAAAAGCCCCAAAAAGAGACATAAATTGGTCTCCATGTCACAAGGCTTTCTTTGAAGATTGCATAAAAAATCTTAAAAGAGAGTTAGAAGAAACATGGGGAAACGAAATGAGATCACTGCAAAATAAAATAGAAAAAATGGAAAAAGAATGCAGTGAACAAAAAAATGTAATTGGTCAATTGCAAAAGGAACTAAAAACAGTAACTGAAGAAAATAAGACATTAAAAATTAGAATCGAACAATTGGAAATGAATGACTCATCAAGACTTCAAGAATCAGTTGAACAAAAACAAAAAAATGAAAAGATAGAGAAAAACATGAAATATCTCCTAGGAAAAACAACTGACCTGGAAAATAGATCTAGGAGAGACAATCTAAGGATTATAGGGCTTCCTGAAAGCCATGATGAAAAAAAGAACCTGGACACTATATTCCAGGAAATCATAAAAGAAAACTGCCCTGATATTTTACACCCAGAAGGCAAAATACTCCTTGAAACAATCCACCGATCACCTCCTGAAAGAAACCCAAAAATTAAGTCCCCCAGAAATATCGTGGCTAAATTCCAGAACTATCATACCAAGGAAAAGATATTACAAGAAGCCAGAAAGAAACAATTTAAATATCGGGGAGCTACAATTAGGATCACACAGGACCTAGCAGCTTCTACTTTGAAGGATCGAAGGGCCTGGAATCAGATATTCCGAAGGGCAAAGGAACTTGGATTACAGCCAAGAATAAGTTAC
>JAJPUD010012203.1:2530-32110 GCA_023553655.1 Myrmecobius fasciatus
TCTCTCTCTCTCTCTCTCTCTCTCTGTCCCTGATTCTCTGTGTGTGTGTGTGTGTCTCTCTTTCTTTCTTTGTGTCTCTCTGTCTCTCTCTTAGAAGGAACAAAAATGGCAGGCAAGTATGTACCTTATATCTAATGTTTTACCTTTTGATGACATTTCATAAGCTGCAGACAAGAGTTAGTTTGAGCCACTAATACATATATATATATATATATATTCTTCTAGCCTTGAGGGAGTCTGACCTTACCAGCAGCAATTTATTTTACTTTTTAATTTTTGACTACACTCTGTTTAAAAAAATTGCCTTTCTGTGAATTTGAGATTTGGAGCTAATATATGTGGCACTAATTGAATGTCATAATAACATAATATCATTATGCTAACAGATGTAAAACTGGTATAGACTGACAATTGAAAGTCAGGAGGTAAAATAATCCCTTCTTTTGAGTTAAAAACATACTCAAGAACAACCATGAAACCATGTTATCTTGAGTCTGACCAAAGGATTCAACAAGATCCCAAGGATTGATCTAGGATTCTGGGTCACCTCCTCCGAGAAGTATAACCTTAATCTCCAATAGTTTATACTCTCATCCTCTTCAAATTGCCTTATATATATTTTATGTGTGTATCTATTATGTGTCTCCTCCCTCTTTTCTTCCTCCTAGGATTCAGAACAGTAGCTTTTTTAACCATTCTACAATTAAAAGATATCATTTGCAAAAAAAAAAATCAAGCTGAAAAGTTAATGTTTCTCTTACTCTACAAACTTTTCACAAATTCAGTGCCACAATTCAATAACTATTAAGTACTATGACAGAGCATGAGTGGGTCCATAATACAAAAAAAAAGTTAGGAACCCCAGACATGGAGAATTCATTAAAACCTTTTAGGGATGACCCAGAGTTCTCAAAAGCTCTACACAAGACTGTAAGCTCACATAGGTCCTACCAAGCTGATAAGGCCCACTGCATGACTATAGTCCAACATGAGTCAGGCATTATGTTAGGGAAATGAGTATTGAATGGTTAAAAAAAAAAGCTAGTATTTTCTATCCCTTTTTTTCAGGAACAGAAGTAATGTTTTTGTATTCCTCTTCATAGAAGTGATAATTGAGGGCATCCTTGTTTAAAGGTTTGAAAGAGCATAAGGAACTAGCTAAAAGATGCAGAGAAAAAAAAAACATGAAATAAGAAGAAAACCAGAAAGAATGACATGTCATGCATAACAAGTGAATGCAGAATATCAAAAAGGAAGAGTTGATCCAGTTATCTTAGATGGTATAGAGAAGTAAAAAATATATACATAAAGAAAAAAAGGACCACATGATATAGCAAAAAAAGTCACTAGTGACCTTGGAAAGAATTATTTCAGTAGAGTGGTAGAGGCACAGTAAGCTATAATGTGAAGTCTATGCACGTAGTTCATACTACTACAAACTATAATGAAAATGTTCAATGCAAAATAATGTATAAATGGTAATTTGGTGGTAAGTTCCATTTAATCAGGTCTCTTAAAATTAATAGCACTTCTAAGAATTTCCCTTGTGTGAATGGAGGACTCCCTCAAGGCATTTATTTGTACCCTATTTGTATTAAGAAAACAATTAAAAATGCATTTGAGGAATTTAAAGAAAAAATTAACTAGGTAGAGTTTAAATATTCAAATTTAAGGAGCCCAGAGAGACCAAAACTTATTAAAATCCATAAAAATGAGCCTGATGCTATAGTTACTCAGTTGAAAAGTGAGGACTGAAAGCACAATGATTTGAAAACATAAAAGGGAAATTAACGAACCTAATTTCTGGAACTAGTAGTATAAGAAAAAAAAAATATATATATATACATGTATATATATATATATATAGTATAGATTTATTGAAAACTAGTCAGACTTTCCAGGATAATTAAATAAACCTCTGGCATAGGAATATATAACTATAGAGTTAAGAAGACCTAGTTTAAAGGCGTACTTCCAACACTTATTGGCTATGTGATTTGGGGAAATTTATTCAAGCTCCCAGGACCCTACATAATTTATTTATAATTTACAGAAAGATATTAACCTACTTTGGTGACAAGAGTTACCTTATCCTAGAATCCACACTAGCTGTCTTCCTATATATCTTTTCTCCTTATATGTTTGAACTCTTTAAGAAAGGCACTTACACTCAATGCCTCCACTTCTTCCCCTTTCCCTGTCTTCTAAAACTTCTGCATTTTGGTTTCCAATCTCATCCTTCAAATAACAAACTTCTTCAAAGTTATTAATGATCTCTTAGTTGAATTTAATGTTCCTTCTTAGTTTTCATCCCTCTTAATCTCTCCATGGTATTTAACATTATTGATCACCATTTTTTCCTGAATGCTCTCTCCCCTCTGGACTTTCATGCTAGTACTCTCTTGTAGATCTCTTCCTGTCTGTCTACTCTATCTCAGTCTCCTTTGATGGATCTTCACCCTGCAAAAATCATAATCTGCTAATCTTGAGTAACCCACAGGTCTCTATTCTGAGCCTTCTTTTCTCCTCCCTCTTCAACTCCTATTTGGTGCCCTATTCAATTCCCAGGGACTCACTAATCATCTTTATGAAGATGATTCCCAGAGAGTATCTCTCATTAGCTACAATCCCTAACTATCTTTAGGTATTTCAAAGTTAACATTCTGTAGGCATCTCTAACTCAACATATCCCAAACCAAACTTATTATTCCCTCCCCCAAACCCTCCTATCTTCTAAACTTTTATATTACTATAAGTATCACCATTTTCTGTCACCTAGGTTCTCAATTTCAGTGTCATATGACCTCCTCCACTGTTTACTCAGACTCACCCTACATATCCAATCTTTTATCAAATATTAGTACAGATGCTCATTTGTTGAGGCAATAGAAATATGGCTTCCCTATTATAGAGAGAAAACAAAGGCACTGCTTATTTTCTCCTCTCTGATTCATATTTTTATTTTCAATACAAAAAAAAAGCTGATTAGTCCTTAACTGGCAGTGACCAATAGTCAATGAGTTTTTCTCCTCCCCTAATTAGGGAATGGAATTCCCACTCCAGTGCTACTATCAGCTCTACCCAATGTTGCACAGGAGCACCCACATTAAAAATTCAGTAGTCACAATTGTGGCACATATATGGAATGTGAAGAGACATTATTACCTCCTATCACTTCCCATTTGCATATTCTATAATGCCAAAGAGTGACCAAAGAAGATTCTGGGAAAATTGACCTTATTACTTGCAAATACCTATTTTGCAGATAATAGTGTGGTGATTGCATCAAGCCTCAAAACATTCAATGAAATTGGACTGATATTCTATATAGGAAAAAATAAAATGGATGAAAAATATCATTTGTTTAGATGATGACATACAGTTAGAAAATAACTCCACTGAATTTGTATATGTGGATTTATGTGCATATATGTATAAGCATTATAGATTGATAGTAAGTTGAGCCCATAATTGAATAGGGGAAAAAAAAGAAAAATTTGGAGCACATTTAGAAAATAGTACTGTGCCTTTCATGATCCTGAGATACTCCCTGGCATATTCCATCTTGTCTTCATGTTTTTTAACTGTTTTTTTTCAAATCCAAAAATATTCTCCCTCTTCACTTTTTCCTCTCAGAATTGCTAGATCCTCTCAAGACAGCTCAAGCATCACTTCCTAAAAGAAGCTTTTTTATTTTTCCCAGTTGATGATGTTCCCTCATCTCAAAATTTCTTTGTATTTACTTATTAGATATATGTTTGTTTCCTCCAGTAGAATATAAATTGCTTGAGAATAAGAGCTGTTTCATTTTGGTCATGTATATTCACAACTTATGACAGTATCTGGTACATTGTAGGTAATAAATGTCTCAAATTTAATATTTAACACTATTGTTTTCCTAGAAGTGCTGCATAGTTGATAATCTTGGAATGCCCCAGATTCTAAAGAATCAAAGTTAAAGGGGACCAGTAAGGCAATGATGAGACATACAGTGGGTACAGTTGAAGTATATTGCAATGATGACCTCTGTGTAAGAACTGTGAGAGATACTATTGAGGAACTAGATAGCAAGCTTCTGAAAAGTAATGAATAACAAATAGACAACCTTTATACTTCAATGGTAAACAAAAAAAGTAAAAAAAAATCTAGAGGAAAACTTTTAAATACATTTAGTGGAACTATGGGATATCATGGACAGAAATCTGATTAAATGAGTCATTCAGTCAACAACCATTTCCTACCATGTGTCAGGCACTATACTAGGGGCAATGCAGGGATAGATTGCAATTTGTATCCACAGAGGAAATAACTACATTGATGAAATCAGAGTTCCTTTGAAGTATTAAAGAAGCATTTTCAAAAGCACACTGAAATGCATAAAATATGAGCAATGTAGACATAAATATTTTATATTATCCCATAAGTTTGCCAAGGGGTTTTATTGAGATCTCAGTTTAAGCTATGCAAACTACTAACTTGTTTCTTTCTTCCTACTTATTATGTAGGAGTTTTTTTTTTTTAATCTTATTTTTGTCTCAGTACTTTTGGTTTTTTTTTTTTACTTTTTGCATATTATATTTCAGATAGTGGTATTATTAAAGAATTTTAGCTTTAGATCACAAATATTAATCCAACATCCCCAAGTTTAAGGATATGGATGAAGATTATCAAAGCTTTTTATTTTATTATAGGTTAGAAGTCAGCATTCATAAATACATCATGAGCAGAGCATGGACTAGGAAAGATTATAAAGGAAGTTTGGTTCCTGCCCTCCCATATCTTAAATTGAAATTGGGTGGAGAAAAAAAATATATTTAAACACAAATAATAGAAATAAATAATATAAAAATATATTTTAAAATTATGTATCTGTCATATTTTAATATACACAAGATGTGTGGTTTTATCTATGTGGGTATTCTCTTCAACAGTGAAGATTTCAATCCCCTCTTCATAGCAAATTATTTTCATTAATTACAATGTCTGGAAAAATGCATAAACTAATGGGCAAGTCTCTGATAATCAGCCTCTCCAAACTTAGCTAGCCTGATGCTTAGGTGACAGACTAAACTTATATTCAGAAAGTTTTCCAACTTCATAGAATTTGCCAGAGATTATATCCCATTAGGGATTAGATTAAACTAATTTTCAAGAATCCAGGATCACTTCCATGTCTTTGTAAAAATAGTCGGACAGTTTCCTACAGTAGTTTTTTTAAGTTCATATGAATGAATTGGCCCAGTCAATATAATAAAAATGACAAGACTACCTAAATTAATTTACTTAATTCAATGCCTCATCCAACAACTAAAGTATTCCCTAAAGAGCTAGAAAAAAAAATAATGATGAAACTCACTTGGAGGAACAAAAGTTTTAAAAATCTCAAGGGAAACAATGGAGGGGAAAAATGGAAATGAAGGGGGCCTACCACTACCAGATTTCAAATTATACTACTAATCAATAATCATAAAATATTATTTGGTACTGGTTACCAAATAGAGCAAATGATAAGTAGAATAGTTTAGAGGCATAGAATACAGAAGTAAAGAAACATAGTAGCCTAATATTTAATATGAATCTTAAGATAATAATAAAATTTCATAAGATAAGAGATATTTTCTAATTGATAAATGGTCAAAGGACACATTATTTCAGAGAAATAAATCCAAGATATCAATAGCCATATGAAAAAGTTCTCCAAAACACTAATAATCAGAGAAGTATACCCATCAGATCGCCAAAATTGACAAAAAAAAAAAACAAAAACAAAAACAAACAAACAGAAAAGGCTACACACAAAAAAAATAAATAAATAATTTTTAAAAATGAGTATATGTACCATTGTTGGAGCTCTGAATTACTTTAGGAATTCTGAAAAGCAAGTCAGAACTATGATCCAAAAAATACTAAACTGTGCCAATACCACTATTAGTCCTATATCCCAGAGATTAAAGAAAGAGCAAAAGAAGCTTTATATACAAGAATATTTATAGAAGCTCTTTTTATGAAGGCCAAGAAGTGAAAATCAAGGGAGTGTCCTTAAGTTGGAGTATGGCTGTACAATTTATGATATAAGAATGTGATGAAATGCTAATATTAAGTGTTAATAAAAGGGATGGTTTCAGAGCAATCTGGGGAAAGTTGTATGAATTGATGCTGCAAAGCAAACAGAACCAACAGAACAACTTATGCATTAACAATAAAATTCTGCTAAACATGATGACTATGATTCCAAAGGATCCAGGATGAGAAGTAATAGACTTCATTTGTAGATATATAGACATATTTTTGCAACATAGCCAATGCAGGAATTCAGCTAGGTGGTGCCATTGTGCATTGAGTGCTAGACCTAGAGTCAGGAAAACACCTTCTTGAGTGCAAATGTAGCCTCAGACATTTGTTAACTGTGTGACTCTAGATACTTCATTTAGCCCTTTTTTGCCTCAGTTTCTTCATATGGAAAATGATCTGGAGAAATAAATTGCAAACTACTCCAGTATCTTTGCCAAGGAAACCTAAAGGGGATTGTAAAGAATCAGACATGACTGAAAAACAATTGAACAACAAAATGAAGGAACTGGTTTTGCTTGACCTTGTACAATTTGTTATAAGGGTTTTGTTTTTGTTTTTCAATGGGAGGAAGTAAGAAGAAAAATATATATTTATTATTTATTAAATAAAATTTTTAAAGTGTATATAGAAATTTAAGAAGTGAATTTAAGTGAAATTAATATCTGAATGAATTGTACTTTCTAACCCTTAATAAATCTATATGGGGCACATACTAGAGATATCTTTCTCCTTGATAATTCTCAATTTAATTATCTTCCTGATAATTAAAGAGACAATGCTGTATAATGGCTAGAGAGTTGCACTCAAAGTCAAAGATTTGAGTTCAAGCCTTACACATCAACAATTTTTTTACCCCAAAATAAAACTTTTCCTATATGTGTGTGTGTGTGTCTTAGTTCAACCACAGGTTATTGAGTTTTCCAATGAATAATTTTTAACTATATATACAAATAATAATAGTTAAATTTATTTAATGCTTTAAGATTTAAGGAAAGCATTCTTTGAGCATAATCTCATTGGATTCAAACAATACCATTGAGGATGTAGATGCTATTCTGATCCATCCATTTTAAGAATTTCTGCCTTCTGGACTTTGGGGATGGATGGGTGAATGAATAAATGAATAGTCACCTAGAACATCATGTTTAATCAGCCCCAGAACTCTCCATCCCATCCAGCAATCTATCCTGGTCATCGTATATCTGGCTTTACCATTTACTGTCCTTCTCCTTTTCCCCAGGACTGGATCACTAAAAATCATGCCTCTAGCCTCAGAAGAATTTATAGCTAGGTCTGATTAATGAAAATTCAGTAAAAACAACTGCATTATTTGAATTTTCACTGCTTATTTCTATTGGACTAAAACCAATTACCATATTTATATAATCATACCTTTTTCAATTAATTTTAACATTCATTTTTTTTAAATTTGAGTTCCACATTATCACCCATCTTCTAGCCCCTCCCCCTATTGAAAAGGCAAGGAATACATCAATTATATGTGTAAAGTCATGCAAAACATATTTCCATATTAGCCATTTTGCAAGGGGGAAAAAGCAAGAAAAGTAAAGTGGAAAAAAAAGTATGCTCCAATCTACAATCAGTATTCATCACTTCTCTCTTTGCCGGTGCATGGATAACATTTTTTTATCATGGGTCCTTTGGAATCATCCTGGATCACTGTATTGATCATAGCAACTATCTTTCATAGCAGGTCATTGCTATTATATCATTGTCTCCTGGTTCTGTTCACTTCACTTTACATCAATTCATCTAAGTCTTTCCAGGTTTTTCTGATACCATTTTCCCCTTGTCATTTCTTATAGCACAATAGTATTCTATCACAATAACATATGACAACTTGCTCACTCCTCAAATTCCAATTTTTGCCACCACAAAAAGAGTCACTATAAATATTTTTGTGCATATAGTTCTGTTTCCCCTTTCTTTTATTTCTTTTGAATACAGATTTAGCAGTGGTACGCGGAGTCAAATGGGTATGCACAATTTTATAGACCTTTAGGCATAGTTTCATTATTGTTCTCCAGAATGGTTGGAATAGTTCACAACTCTACCAAAATTGCATTAATGTTCCAATTTTTCCACCTCCCCTTCAGCATTCACCATTTTCCTTTTCTATCACATTAGCCAATTTGATGGTATGAGGTGGTACTTAGAAATGTTTTCATTTGTATTTATGTAATCATCAATGGTTTAGAGAACTTTTCATATGATTATTATTATCTTTGATTTTTTTTTCTTCTAAATACTGTTTATATATAATTACAACTTCTAATGGAGAAAATTAGAATACAAGCACAGCACTTCAAGGGATTCATTATTCTATTCCCACTCATTGGCTGTAATCCACTCAATTTGGACCTCCCTCTACTCTCTTACATCCCTTGCTTTGGGGACAATAAGAAAATTAATACCACATTTTCTGGAAAAGCCATACAAATATATTGTCCTATATCTCTTTAACTATCTTTTTAACTCCATATACCAAAATCCCCTTCTGGTCATTAGTCCCCTGTGTGTATTGTTTCAGTTTGGTATCTGTATCCCCAGCAGTTAGTAAACATATGGGGGGCCTAATAATTTTTCCTTCATTTTACACATGAAGAAATTGAGGCTCAGAGGTTAAGTGCTTTTCCCAGAGTCATAAAATTAGCCAATATTTTAAGCAGGATTTATAGCTAGTGTTACTATCTCCAAATCATAAGTACTGCAGCACTCTATTCATGCTACACAATGTATCTAACAGGACAATCTTTAAGCAGAAACAGACTGATTTACATCATAAAGGGGGAAATTCTATAGCAAATTCTGGGTTTGAAACTTTTATTTTTCTTTTCAATATTATTTAGTCATGTGGTAGATCATCTTTTGTCAAGAATACAGTAGAAATCTTCTTTTAGTCCTGATGTAAAATTGATTATTTAGATGTACATCTGAATCATATGTATGAACTTAATGCCTTCAATGGTTGCTTTGAACATTTTTTTCACCCAAGTGGTTTTGCAGCTCCTAATACTACTTTCATTTGTGGCTACTCAACTTCATGTGTTTATAGTCAAAGTCATTAAAGGAACCATGAAACTAGAAAATAATAAAAACCAAGGAAATTATTATATGTTTAAAATACCTGGAAAATTGGTATTTGCAGTTTTATATTGTGTCTGTCAAACTGTACTACTCAATGTTTGGGAAAGTATGTGAAAGCAATGAGAAACCTTCATCTCTTTGCAAGGCAATTTGCAAAAATATTGATTTAGCTCTAATGAAAAATGTCAGTTTCTTCAGTAGTGTGCTAAATATGGCCTTTCTCTTATCTGATTTTGTTTTCTGAGTCTAAATACATTTTAATCAATGATTTTATAGACAGTACTTTGGGGGCCTGTTTAATAATCAGATCCCCTTAAGGACCTTTCCTAATCTATAAGAATAACCTATTCAAGCATTACATTTTTTACAGAAAAGAGGAAGATGCTGAGGGGCTCAGGCACACTTCTCTACATTTGGTCTGAAGTACTGACTCTTATTAAGTTTGTCTTTTATAGGATACCATCAAAATGAGTCCAATGGAATTCAGACGATAAGAAGAAAAAGATCTGATATTATTGTTGGTTGTCTAAAGGGTTTAAATGTTTACATGTGCTATATACATGCATATATGCATACATACACACACACATATATACAGTATATATATATAGTGTGTGTGTATATATGTGTGTGTGTGTGTATATATATATATATATACATATATATATATATATATATAATGATCACAGCTTGTTCATGAATGGGCTTCAATGAAAACATAGTTGTTAATGTCATCCTCAACCTGTTTTATTGTTTTTAAACCAATGGTACATAACACTAGTTGATAGTACCATATATAACAATATCAGCTACAGAAATATTCATGTCCATTTCTTTTTTCTGGTTTCAGAAAATGATGATAATCTGAAAGGCATGAAAAACAGATTGGAAAATGCTAATGAAAAGAATGGTGACCTTCTAAAAGGTTTGAATGATACATTGGGAAAGTTATCAGCAATTCCAACTGGTAAGCAGAAGCAGTATTTGAGAACTCCATTAAAATCGGTCTTTTCAATCTGTACCCTGACAATTTAAATATTTTTCCCTAAAATAATATTCTTAATGAATGCCAATGCCTACTTAATACTTTCTTAATATTGTTGATTTCTTCACTTTGCTTATAAAGAAGATATACTATAATCTACATAGTATTTTCAGTTTAATTTTTATCTTTTTTCCCCAAATCAAATATTAGTAGGCTTATATTTCAGAGGAGGGAATAGATATATTTATATTATATTATTTTGCTAACTGTAAGATGTGAATTAATAAAAAGGAAAGAAGTCATAATAAATCAGTAAAGCTTTATCCCTAGTTTTATTGGAGCTTCAAGATGATGGTAACCAACTCAGGAGTCCAATACACTCCACAGATAAATCCAAGGAAAGCTCAATATTTGAAATGTTTGACCTTCAAAAGGCCTTGATGACATAGCATTGTATGGTGCTACTTTAATATAGTTTGATAAATAGTGCTAGAAAATGTGTCTATATTTTTCCCATGCTATGTACATTCAATAAAAAGCTGTTGCATTGAACTAACCAGAAATTAGTGTTCTCTCTGTTGTAATCAAGGAGATTATATATATATATATATATATATATATATATAATCTATATGTAGACTGTGATAGTCAAAGTATATGCCTATAATTTAATTCAAAATATACATGTGCTTTAAGGCATTCTAAGTATGCATATATGTGTGTGTCATGAAGATTGTGTTGTGTACATATGTGTGAATGCACTTATGTGGTGCATGTGTATGTTTTTTAAAAGTCTCCATGCCCTAAAATTGAAGCCAGAGAGTCCATTTATTTATTTATTTTGATGCTGGGAATTAGCATTAGATTTGAAGCCTCATTCTGATGAATCTATATGGTTAATGAAGATTAATTTTTGTATTTAATATGTTGAATAGCAAATCATTTCCAAAAGTCCATGTAAATGGACTCAGCAGTAAATGAAAGAAAATTTACAAGAACGCATAATACTTTAATACTTGAAAATGAATAGTGTGTGTGTGTGTGTATACTTTAAAATGATTCCATGTCCTAAAATTGCAACCAGGGTGTCTAGTCATTCACTTTTTGTCTGTGGGAATGAGGATTAGATCTGAAGTCTCACTTTGATGAATCTATATAACTCTTGGAGATTAATTTTTCTTTTTAATATATTGAGCAGCAAATCATCATTCTCCCTTGTGTAGTGAGCACTGAGAATAATCACTTTGCTATTCTGACTTAATCAGGTATTCATAGTAGAGGTTCCTGAGAAAATTTAATTTGACTTAAAAAAAATCTTCATTTTCTATGACTGAGGCTTAAAGTTCAACCTCTTTTCTTTGGAAAGAGACAGTCTTGAGGTCAACCAACCCAGGATTCAACTTTGACAGTCACAAATGAAACTATGATAACCTGACCCTTTGTTTTGATTCTCATTACTTTCTGATGCTGACAGATACAGCTGCAAAATTGCAAGCTGTTAAAGACAAAGCGAGACAAGCCAATGCTACAGCAAAAGATGTCCTGGCACAGATTAAAGATCTCAACCAGAATCTTGCAGGCCTGAGGAACAATTACAATAAACTGGCAGATGATGTGGCCAAAACAAATGCTGTGGTGAAAGACCCTGCCAAGAATAGTAAGCTTTCCTATTTATTTTTATTATAACTTTTGTTCCTTTACCCTAAAATTATATCATAGAATGCTGAAACTAATGAGGAACTTTAGTCCAATCTCATCATTTCAATCTAGTATGCTAATGAATCTGTGCTCTCATCAGTGTAATTATTTTCTTCATTGATGCAGACTGCAACACATCCATCTCCATCCTTCCTAAGAAACTCCCATCCATGTCCTCTTCTTAATTCCACACAGAGATTCCACGTAGTGTCCAAGAGATTTTCCTTGAGTTGTGTTGACATTCATGAATACCAATGAGGCATGTAGACTCCTAGATCCATGAAACAGTCTTTGATTTTACAGCTGAAAAACCTTAGGCCTAGAAAGTATAAGTGCCTAGATCCAGGTGATAAGGTGAGTAGGTGACATAGTTAGATCTAGAACCTAGAACTTGGAATACTCCATCCAGTATCCCTCCTAACATGTCACAAAGCAGTTAGAAAATAATCCTGAATCTACCATAATTTGACATGAATACGTACTCATCTTCACTATAATGGAACACATATCTATTATCTTGAGCATAATGCTCAGAGAATGGAGAAGTTTCATAGCATTATGGAGTTATGAAATCTGAACTTCAGAAGAGGGCCAGAAGTGAAAAAAACAACCCCCGGTTTTCACTAGGGCTAGCTTTAGATAATGCTACAAGGGCTTTGCTAATCCTGAAGACTCAAATGTTGATTTTTGACTACATCCATATCAGTTCTCAAAACTTACAAACACTTCTCCAGAAAGAAATTTGGGAGAATTTCGCTTCCCTTCCAACCAGCTATTTTCAAGATCTTTTAGCACAAAACTAGTAGTGCATTGGGCTCATTGAATTTCACTCAAAACAAACAAACACAAAACAAAACAGAGCATCTTTTATAAATATTCCTCAAGTATGTGCAAACACATGAACTTTCAGAAAAATTTCCCACTTAATATATCATGAAAATCTATCAAAAAGATTTAATAACCATAAAGATAGAGACCCAAAACATTCATATACATATCTTCCTTTTGCAGAATAAAAAATCAATAAGACCAAATGGCACATAGAATTACATTACACAGTATTTCCTTAAAAGTTGAATAGAAGTCCAAATTTTTATAAAGCCAATATTATTTTCCCATGTCATGATTTAAAAATGATTTGTTTTTAACTTTGAATGAAATTATAAAGCTTGACAGCTCTACACATTCTGTCTGTTTTTAATGCTTTATTGAATAGTCATTCTTGCTCTTTAAATATAAGATGCAAAAGGAAAACTTTCTATTTAATGGAACATGACAATGAACACTTTTGTAACAAGAAGAATAATTTTTAAAATAGTATAATTTTACAAAGGTTTTTTAAAGATATATTGTTTTGATTTTAAATGGGGATCATTTATAATGTATAGTGTCTTATGAAAAACTGAGAATTTCATTAGTGTGTAAATATATTGTCTAGTTTTTAAATTTTTTCTCACAATCTGCCTTATTGTCTCCCTTTTTGCTCCTCTACATCGATATCTACAGAAATTAGTAAGTATCATTTAACTTAAGTCAGCAATTACTTGTATATGTTTCTCTGCCCCTGCAACCTTCTTTTCTCCCCATTTTAAAGTACCCTGTGGTGCTTATTTGTTTTTTTCATTATTACTATATTACTATCTACTGTGATGAGCACATCACAGTACTCTTACAGAAAAGCCAATAACAATGGATGGATTTATTTCATTTAGTTTCATTGTTGACACTGATAGAATAATGTCATAACATGTATACCTGCAGCAAAGCTAAAAATCAAAACTTGAATTGCATGTATGAGTGTCATGCTTCAGTACCATCTGAATATTTTAGTACCAAGGAACACATAAATTGAGCTAGGATTTCAGATTACTTTCTTGCAATAAAGTTGACATTAATCAGAGGTTTTGTTGTTACTGTGCACCCCAAAGCATAACCAAAGCAATGCCATGAACCTTTTTTTTTTACAATCCCTTTGGATCAACATAGAAAAGTCTGACTGGCTCATTATAGAGTAAGAAAATCTAGGGACTTCATCAAATCTCAGAGGACCCTTACTGTGACACTCTCTCATGACCTCTAAATATACTTCTGGCATTCTGTCAGGTTTTCTTTTTTCCTGGTACCAAATTAATTTGTGAAGCTTTGGTGTGGAAGGAAGATGAGGGAAAGGAAAATGAATTGTTGAAAGGTTACCAGGAACGTGAAAACTGTAGTTATTTTGAAAATCTGGAAAGGTAAAAAAATGATGTTTTTATCTGAGCCAGGGACATGGAAGTTCAAAAAAGAAAAAAAAATATGAAAAAAACTTTTTATTTTCTTTAAACTATGGATTAGCCACATTGCCAACTTATTGCCAACTCATTTTTAAATAGTATTCAAATGCTCACATTCATGAACATGAGGCCTATTTTGTAGATGAACAAATGACCTATTTTCAAATAACAAGTTAAAATAAAGATTCACTTTCATACACTTCTAAAGATGTCATCAATGGGTCAATGTCAACCACATGGGACATCTTTCACGGTGTAACTTGGAATTCAATTGTGTGCCTTGACCTGTCTCAGTTTCATCAGGTATGTCAATGATAGAGTAGATAAAATGGGGCTCATTGAGTGAATAAATTACCTTAAATCAGGTGAAGCTGCCAGCATCTAGAATAAGAAAAGATAATTATACCTCTAAAAATGTCAGACTTCCTCCAAGGAGAAAAAAATACATTCTAGGAGTCTATGGAATAGTATGTCTAGACACTAACCAGTCATTCATTGTTTCTACTCAAGGCACCAGAAAGAAATGAGTTTGAATTGCTGCATGAGATATTTAAGTGATAGAAGAAAATACTTTTTTAAGAATTTTTCATCAGTAGAATCCTTTGTCAAGAGACATTGTGACAGTTACTTTCTTTGACATATGCAAAAAGAACAAAAATTAAAAAGGGTAATTACCCATATTTTATATGTAGACTGGCTTATTCAGTCATGAATTGAAAAAGAATGGCAGAGTAAGATGACCTTTTCAAAGAATATTCTCTCAGTTTAGGTTCATAACTAAATCTGTGTTCTCTGAAGTTCAGTTTTATGACTGGAATTAGGAATTAAAACAACAACACTGAAAAAATCACCATTCTATTTGCCTCTGATGTGGACTTAAAATTTAATTATCTACATAAAGTGGTCTCTTATTCTCACCTTAGTTTCTTCAATCTACTTTAATCCTGACTAACATGCTTGGTATCATTCCAAAGCTTCATCCTTTTAGTAACTATGACTTTTTTTAACTGCATGGCTAAAGATAAATTTCTACTCATGTAAGCAAGCTGAACCTCCAACATAACTTGTCATGATTTGTCTTTGGTTCTGTGAAGTTGCAGATGCAGATGCTACTGTTAAAAATCTTGAACAAGAAGCTGATCGATTAATAGATAAACTCAAACCAATCAAGGAGCTTCAGGATAATCTGAAAAAAAATATCTCTGAGATAAAGGAACTGATAAACCAAGCCCGGAAACAAGCCAATTCCGTAAGCTACTTTTTCTTTTTTCTCAGTATCGTGCAGTTAATTATTGATACTAATTGGTCACTGTTATTCCCAATAGTCAGGTATGAGATGAAAACAGAATAACAATGATTACATCCAGAAAATTCATTTTATAATATTCTATTGTATAATTCTATTTTATAATATTTACAGAGTATATGAAAGGACAATAAGGCAGGAGAAAAACTCTCGTTGATTATCTCTGAATACTGACAGCATATAGCATCTGTAGCTGTTTAGAAAACCAACTGGATTTAAATAATCATCGTTAATTATTAATTTAGCCATCAAAGTGACACAACATTTTGCACACTTCCCTGGAGTGTAGTTCAGAACATAGGCAGCAAAAGCCATATCAAAGCTTCTAGAGAACTTTATTTTAATCAGATTCAGGTAAGAAAGATCAATATTTAAATGTTCTAACAATAATAGGTAGATGGATTACATAGCAAAACACATAAGACTTTTGGTGAATACTTTGCACAGTCAGCATTTAATAAATATTTGTTGAATGAATGGATGAATGAACAAGTTAAGTTAATCTCACTAAAACCAAGAAATCAAATAAGTAGCAGGAAATAATTGAGATTAGACAATCAATCAAATAACAAACATTTATTAAGTACATTCTAAATTCAAGACACTATGCTAAGCACTGGGCATACAATGGACATACAATGACAAAAACTAAACAGTTTCTTCCTTCTAGAAAGATACCATCACATGAAACAACATAGAATCATATCATTGAAACTTAGAGGGGACTTCCAAGGCCATCTAGTTTAATATAAATAGGAAAGAATTCCTGGGTATAACATACCCAACAAGCTTCTGCTTGAAGGAACTCCTCATGTATAAGGTAGCACTTGAGCAGAGCTTAGAAGAGAACTAAAGATTCTATGAGGCAAAAATTAACTCAAAATATATATCATACTTCAGCTACACAGCATATGCAAAGACATGGAGACAGGAAATAAGAGAACCTGTGGGAGGGACAGCATGCCATGTAGAGAAGACTTTGAAAGGATTTTGAAATTTCAGGATCACATAGGATCCCAGAATCTTAGAAATAATCTAATCCAATCCACTTATTTTATATATATGAAAACTAAGGCCAAGGAAGATTAAATGACTTTTCTAAATTCACACAAAAAGTGGCAGAGCAAGGAATTAGTCAGAATCTTTGTCTCTGAACCCAACACACTTTTCAATGATTCATTTAATGTGGTAAGAAATAAGGAGCTATTTTTAGGATGCTAATGATATAAATAAGTCCCTCCAAAATGTCTTGGTATTAAAAGGAAAAAATTAGTCTACATAACAGATTTTACCCTTTCAAAAAAATGCAAACAGAAGTATGAAATACTGAAATGCTTTATCCCTTTCCTCAAATATGATTACATAATTAAAATTTTGAACATCCTTCCTTCCAGTTACTTATAAGATAGCTGCAGAACTTTTTTGAGATGTTGCCCAGTAGGCTCTGAGCAAAGTAGCCAAATATCAAAACAAAACCCTGAATTTATTCCTTACAATCAATAAGAGAACAAAAATTTCATCGCGTTTAAATTACCTATTTTAAATCTAACACTAACAAGTATATTCTCTCTTGTGTGTCCCTTGACTTTGAACAGCTTTGGATATTCAAAATTAGCAAGGATGTCCAGATTATAACCCAGTATAGTATAGTATAGTATAAACTGAGTAACCCAGTATATAGTAACCCTGAGCAAATTATCTGAGTGTCAGTATGCCTCCTTCCATTTGGCAAAGATGACAAATGTAAAAGTGGCCAAAGCAGTGACTGTAAGATGAAAGAATTCACAACAAATGAAAAGGAAAATTGCTAGAAGACAAGAAAAAGAATATGTTATAGTCAGCAAAGATTGAGGAAGCAGCAGTAAGGACAGAGAAAAAAAGATTACAGAGGAGAAAACATCAACATTTGTCAGCTAATTATATGTATGAGACAAAGGACAACATGAACAACAACATTGCTCTTAAGTTGTGGACTTTTATTCAAAATCAAACATATTTACTGAGTACCTGCTATGTGCAAGTTATTGTATTAGTCACTGTGGCAGATAAAAAGATGTTTAAGATATGGCTTTGCTATTTCAGTAGAGAAAATGAAAAATATAACTCTAAGTTCCTTAAGAAAATTACATAATACTTAGGAAAACAATCCAAATGCAATGCCATTTAACATCTATGTAACCATAGGCACAGGTCACTTTGCTTCCATGAGCCTCAGTTTCCTCATCTATAAAATAAAGGAGTTGGACTCTATAACCTCCAAGATCCCTTCTAACTTCAAATTTATAATCCTATATAAACTCTTTATCAATATATCAATACATCAATATACCATTATACACACCCTATTTTCTGAACTTCCTTTTTCTTTCAAGAGTACCACCATCCTTCCACTCATTCAGGTTTGCAATCTTACTGCCATCCTTAACATCTAACTCTCCTGTATTTCACATATCCAATCAGTTGCTATGTTGGTTCAATTCTTCCACATCTCTTTGTCATCTTCCCTTTCTTTCTACCCACATGGCTAATGCTTAGTTCAGGCCCACACTATCCCTTGCTTGGATGACTGCAATAGCCTACTCATTAGTCTCCCTGACTTAAAGGTCTCCCTTCTCCAACTCACTATTTACAGAATTCTTAAATTTTCCTAAAATGAGATCTGATCATGTCACCTCCCCTGCTCAAAAAAACTGCAATGACAACCTGTTGTCTCTAGAATCAAGTATAAACTCTGGCATTTCAGGCCCTTCACATTCTGGCTCCAGCTTACTTTTTTGTCTTCTACATTACTCTCTTCCACATACTCTATGATCCAGTCAAATTGATCTTATTTCTCTTCTTCATACTCTACATTCCATATTTTCTTTCCATTATTGTTGTTTTTGTTAAGTTGTTCAGTTGTGCCTAGTTCTTTGTGACCCCCACAGACCATACTCTTTCCATACTTTAGCACTAACTTCCCTAAAGTGCACTCCCTCCTCACCATTGTCTCTTAGGATACCTAGTTTGTTTCAATATTCTGTTCTAACATGACATTTTATATTCTACTTTTCTCAAACAACCCAGTTTCTAACTTCCCATCCCAACTTACCTTGCATTTGTATATATTCTGTTTATACCTATACAAGTTGCATGTGTATTTATATATATATAATGTCTATAATATATATATAAGAATATAGTATTTCAAACAGAAGAAAAGAGACATAGAATATAGTTTTCTTTCAAAAGATTAGAAGGTATATATGAAAATATAATTTGTTCTAGCTAAAGATTATGTTTTGATATTTCATTAATTTGTATTATATGATGTGGCTCTAATAAATTTGTTTGGCCCTAATAAATACTAGAGATGACAAAGGAGCTTAAGATGAATTTTAAAGTGGTGTTCTTTTGGTTTGTTGATTTTCTTATAGAGTTTCTGATAATCTTTTAAAATAAATGATCTAGTTACTAAATGACAAATTACAGTAGAAATCCAATAGATGTACTTTTGGCATCCTCAGTAATGTATAATTGAGTTCATGATGATTAACTGGTAAATAGCACAGTTATGAGAAATGCCTTGTAGATTCCTATTGATTGAAGCTTTTTTGTTTTAGAAAGCTTACTAAAGAATTACAGTAAAATTATCTACAAATTTCAGAACAGAATTTTTAAAGAGGAAGGGAGGGAAGGAAAGAGAGAGGAGAAAGGGGGAGGGAATAAAGAATGAGAAGAGATAAAAAGATGGAAAGGAAAAAGAGAAGGGAGAGGGAAATAGAGAAGGAAACAGAGGGAAAGGGAGAGAAGGGGAGAGAGATTTTTTTAAAAGAGAGAGGAGGGAGGGGAAAGGAAAGCTAAAGAAAGAAGGCTTCATTTTTGAGAATTTGTTTGAAAGAGTCCCTCAAAAAAGTAAAATTCATAAATGCTATACAAAATAAATCTCTCCAAGATATATTATGGGACAAGTAGGTGGATAAATGGATAGAGTGCTAGGTCTGGAGTCATGAAGACCTGAGTTCAAGCATGGCCTGAAATATTTATTATCTGTATGACCTTAGGCAAGTCAGTCACGTAACCCTGTTTGCCTCTTGTTTCCTTCTTTGGAAAATAAGCTGGAGAAGGAAATGGCAAACTATTCTACTAATAACAAAAAAGACTACCTTATATCATAAAGAGAAAATACAGCTGATAAGGAGAGGATATCCATAGTTACACAGTTAATATTGGAATGGGATTTAAAATCCAGGTATCATCTAGCTCCAATTCCTCTATGAACCTTTGCCTATCACTATTCCTCCCAGTCTTGTATCATCTAAAGATTTAATAAGCCATGCCATATTCATCTTTATTAAAATAAATGATAAAAATGTTACACAAAACAGGGCCAAGGACAAAATCCTGTGACATTACAGGTTGACAACATCAATCACCTTTTTTAGTTTGCTCAGTCAATCACTTTCAAAAAAACTAATTTTACAACCATCTAGCCTCCATCTTGTCTCTTTAATCCAGTCTAACCTTTGACTCAAAGAGTCATTTGCATGGAACCCTTTCCTTCTTGGTGGAGATTGATTATTCAATGCCCACATCTTCACGAGGGTTGGAGTTGTAAGACTGAGAGTGAAGAGAGATTCAGGTTCACTGAATTTCCAACTTTGAGACAGAAGATGGATAAGTCTAACCTCTCAGCAGGTCTATGGAGAAAGAGAAAGACTCTGGAAAGAGACTGATATGGCACAAGAGGAGCTGACAGGCTCTACCATTTCTCTATCCACATCTTACTACACTAGAGATTTTAAGAAGTTAACCTTGGGTAAGAATTAAGATTCTTTCCCTTGGTTGATCTTAGTTATCTCGCTCTTAATGAAACAGCTTATCTACTCTGTGTTATCTGATATGCATCTATATATCTACATATAGATATATAAATAGATATATAATATATATATATTTATAATACTATTTTCTCCAATGTCTATTTTGCTATCAACTTGGATAAATAGGTTTCTTTGCTATATATGTTCACTGTAGAATAAGCTTCTTTTTGGAAAGGGGGAAAGCCTTGCATAAAAAGCTTGGGAACTCCTTTCACATTTTGGAATAGTGGCCAGGAGCTGTAGAATTAACATAAAAATTATACTATTTGTTAATTGTACTTTATATGTGTTTATTAATTACAAGATATGTATGTATACATGCATAATATTTAAGGGATCAGATAGGCGTGATCACATTTATTCAGTTGTGAAATTTTATCTCTTCCAACTTCTCAGTATCTCTCACAACAGCCTGTTTCTTCCCACTGCTACCATTTAAATTCAGGGCCTCTGCCTCTTAGCTGAATTTCTTTATTGACTGCCTGACTAGTCACCCTACCTCCATTTTTTTCCCTTTCAAGTCTATTTTTCAAATTGCTTCTACCCCTGGACTTCCCACACTGGCAGTACCTTACAGCAGCACTATGATCTCTACCTCTGATTGGATGGTTCCTCCCAATACTTTTATTTTAAGGAAAATATTCAGGCCTGCTATATCTGCATTCTTTTCCAGATTAGTCTCCCAACTCTTTGGATTGTCCCCTATCATTTCTCTATATGAGTACCAGTAAACATACATTTCAACTTTGTTTTATGTGTTATCTTCCCTCATTTGATTCTAAGATCCTTGAACACAGAAATTGCCTTTCTTTCTGCTTATATTTGTATTTTTAGTATTTAGAACAGTGTCTGGCACATAATAAGCACTTACTAAATATTTGTTGACTTGTTTTGACACAGTATCTTTGTATAATTCCAGGCCTGAGTATTAGAAAAATCTCATCATCCCACAAGATCTCACTGACCTTGTAACTCCACCTCTGATTCAAAGAGGGAGATTTTGTTTTATAGGTGGAGCCATGAACTCTAAAACCTCCACTTAAGTGGGAGCTCAGCTCAAAGCATTTCATTTCTCACTTGGCTGCATTACTCTGAGACTTCTTTTGACTTTTCTACCATATTTCCCTATCTCTACCCACCTCTCCCTACTCTCTTTTCAACTTCTTTTTATATGTTGTCTTCCTATATTAGATTGTAAGCTCCTTGACAGCAGGGAATGAAGTTCTTTTTAAGTAC
The DNA here is from genome assembly GCA_023553655.1 of Myrmecobius fasciatus. Taxonomy (NCBI): domain Eukaryota; kingdom Metazoa; phylum Chordata; class Mammalia; order Dasyuromorphia; family Myrmecobiidae; genus Myrmecobius; species Myrmecobius fasciatus. Next base: position 24,071 of record JAJPUD010012203.1, read on the forward strand.
TGTATCCTCAGCACTTCCTATAGTATTTGACATATAGTAGATGCTTAATGAATGTTTGATTATAACTATGACAGACAGATCATGACTATGACCAGCCTACTTTATACCAACCAAAGGGGGAAAAAATTGGAAAGAAAGCAAACTGAAATAGGAAGCCTTGGTACAAAAGGAATCTTAGATATTCTCTCAAAAAACATGTTATTTCTCTGTTAAAAATCTGCAATAATTTCCCACTCCTATTGAACAAAATATAAGTTCCTTAACCTAGCATACAAATACTTTTATGATCTATATCTAACTTATTTTTCTAACATTATCACATGCAATTACTCCTCTTCATACTTTATATGTTTCAGCTAAATAGGATTCTTTGTTCTCCCTCAATCTTGTCTTCCCTGTTCCTATATCTGCCTCTGTGCATGCTACTCCCCCTCCCCCATTTCTGGAATTTTTTTCCTCTACATCTTCATTTATGGAAATTTTTCTCTTCTTTAAGGATCTAGCTCAGGTACTATTTCTTCTATGAAGCCTTGCTACTTTAAGTGATCAATTTGTTTGGGAATCTCATGTACCCTAAAGCAATCATTCTATTAAATGTACAGTATGGTACAATAGTGATATCTGTGTCTGTTTCATCCCCATGCTGTACTGTAAGATCTTTGAGAGAAATAAATAGTTCTGTCTTGTTTCATGTTTGTATTCCTAACTGTATCCTAGCACAGTTCACTATAATTCAATTCAATTCAATATAGCAAAGCTTCATTGAGCCCATTAGGTGGTAAACACTGTATCAGGGCACAGAATAAAACAAAGACAACCATGAACCAGTTCCCACATTCAAAGAGCTTACCTTCTCTTGGGGGTTAACACATACCAGATCAACCCATTTTTTAAAATGTGTGAAGTAATTGAAAAATAATCTCAAGGGATAGAATACTAATAACTAGGGAAATCAGAAAAGATATCCTCAAGGAGGTAATAATTTGAAGGAAACTGGGGAATTGTATGAAGCAGAAATGAAAGGGAGAGAACATTCCAAATATGGTAGATAGCCTGTGAAAAGACACAGAAGCAAGAGATAGAATATCATGTAGGAATAATGTAAGGAATATAGTAATGAAGCTAGTTTGGATAAAGCATAGGGATCCTAGTGTGAAAGAGTTCAATCAGTTCAGAAAAGAGAATTAGAACCAGATTATAAAGATTAACTATCCAACAAATATAGGTTAAATCTAGAGGCCTTCGAGAGTCGCTGGGGTTTTTTAAGCAGGGAAGGGGTACTATCTGTGCTTTAAGAATATCAATTTGGAAATTGTGTTTCATGGTAAGTGATTGGTGATTATTAATTGGAAAAGAATGGAACTCTCCATTAATCATTTTTGTCCTCTTTTTCCCATTCTAAAATTATTACCCTTGGTTTTAAAAACAAAAACTATTCTCTGTTATCCATGACTATTTCCCTGTCACCTCAAGCAATAGTCCTATCTCTTCCTTAATATTTCTTTTGTCCTGAATCAATGTTAAAAAAAAAAAAACAACTTTGATACTTTCCTTACATTTATGGATATCCCAGGTTATTCTTAGATTTAACATTTCTGACACTAATCTTAGAGGACTATATCACTCACTTATCTTCCCTTGCCTCCATGTTCCACATGGTTTGTAGGTTTCATATGTATGTATGTATTTTAAACTCAATTATCAATGAGATCCCCTGTCACTATATTAGTATTTTTAGACAGCACTCCCTTTTCATCCTCTTTGGAGTATAAACTAAGTTCCAAAATCCACTGGTGTAGGACTTTCTCCTAATTGGTAGAGATCCTTTTCATTTTTCTAGCTAAGGAGCAGAGCAGACTTGGTAAGAACAAAGAAAATTCCTCAGTAATCTCCACCCCAGAAGGAGAGAGTCCTGTCTCAAAGGGTTTTGGAAATGGGAGTACATCTGCATTTACATTATCAGCTTTCCATTGTTCTTGGGATAACTTTACTTCACTCTGTGATTGCATATAATAATTCATAAAGACATAATATTATAATAACATGATAACATACAACAAAATAATTATATATAGTATGATAAAGATTATTTAGAATTTTCCAGAACTTATTGATCTTGGTTTGCAAATTCCAAATTTTGGTTTATTTTGGACTCCCAGAGTTGTAAATAGCAGTCAATCATTTTGACAAGTTTTGTTTGTGTTTGGCTTTTAATCTGTGTAATCTCCTCTGATTTAGAATATTTCTCAAAATTTAAACAATGATTTAACCTCTTATCATAAAATTTCTATAATTTCTTCATGGTTTCTTTCTAGTTCTCTAAGTACTAAATTGACTAATCCATAATTTTACTTGTGATTGAAGTTAGAATGTTACTTGAATGTAATTGAAAATAGGAACCTTTTTCATTCTTCCCATGGGGCCTTCCTTCTTGGTACTCTAGAGTTATTTGAAAGCTATTGATCAAATGAAATCTTTTTTTTTCTTTAGCAATAGATGTTGCTAATTACATTAGTGATTGCAACTGGAAATGATTCCTTAAAGGTATTTACAAATATGTTAGCTCAGTTTCACTTTCATTTCTTGGCAACTTAATGAAAAAGCGCCATTTTACTCTAAAAGTTTCTGTTTTCCTAACACAAAGATTAATATACTTATTGTTGGAGCATCTAGAACAAAATCTGTACAGCTCTTTTCATTTTTAATAATACAGGAAAGAAGAGAGGGCAATTTTCCTTTTTTAAATTCACAAAAAGCAAATTGTTATTTGATTTCAAGTAATTTTAAAAATCCATGAATTTTAAATCTTGAGATGTCACTTAATATAATTTTAATAAGGAACATTTATTTGTGTTGTAGCTTTTGAAAGTGATTTCACAGAAAATTTTGCTAGAGCCAAGGACATATTGAAAGGAGTCCAAAATTATTGCATTTTAGAAATTGATGAATTAGAAACTATCAATTATTTTCTTCCTAGTTAGAACAAGGGGAGAGGAAAGGAAGGTGAATATAAGATTATGTCATTTGTATGTTTCAGAAAAACAGTAGTATCCAGCTTAAAAGACAAGAAATTGTGGAAAGTTCTTTGTATATATTTATGTAAGAAAAACATTTCAGTGTTCTCATTAATGAACATAATGTCTTGTGCATATGAGTACTTAATATTATTTGATGATAGGAAAAAAAACTTCAAAGAAAAAAATGATGACTCCTTTGTGGTTGTTTGGAATCTACTTCAAACTTTCTAAGAGGTTTAGTTTCAGTTCTTTGTACCTTGTTTTTCTTGAAGATCAAAGTCTCTGTGTCTTCTGGAGGTGACTGCATTCGAACATACAGGCCAGAAATCAAGAAAGGAAGCTATAATAATATCATTGTCAATGTGAAGACAGCTGTGGCTGATAATCTCCTTTTTTATCTTGGCAGTGCCAAATTTGTAAGTCTGATTTGCACCCTCTTTTCCCCTGATTCAATTAAATCCATACACCATGTATATGTGTAGCTAGAGGATTATTTTGATTGATTAGAAATCAATAACATGGCAATAATTGCTTCCAACTTACTCTCCCCATTCCATGTGAAAACAGAATATTCCTACCAGTGCCTTGAAATATGAAATCAAGTTAGAGTTGTACAAATATCAAGCAGAAAATTGTTGTGTATAGTATTTAGATCTTTTGCATTTTCTTATATGCATTTTTATAGAACAATTTCAGATTCAACTGTATGAAGACAAATTGGTATTAAGAACTGTATTTTTTCATCAATGAAATAAAATAATATACAAATGAAATAGTAGCAATAATAGTAGAGACTGGAACTATGAGTTCATTGGCATAGGAGAAAGCTAGATATAGGAATTCCTTCTTTCAATCCAAGTTAGCACCTATTCCCTATATCTTAAAGTCTTAGAGAATTGCCTTCAGGATGCTAAAAGGTTAGACAATTTGCCTAGAGTCACTCAGGTATTATGTGTCATAAATAGAGCTTGTTACTATTTCCATTCTAATTAAGAAGAAACTAAAGCCCATAGTGATGAAGCAGTCTAGCATTCAGACCTGTGTCTTTTGATACAACTGATTGATAAAGACCAATGCTCTTTAATTTGTCCCATAATAATAAAAAAAAAAAAAAAAACAACAACAACCTTGACAATGAAAGTGAGTCAAGGAAGGTGTGTGTTCAAGTTAAAATTCTAATACATTCTGGCTGTCAGACCATGAGCTAGCCACTTAAAATCTCAGTACCTCCAGGAAATTCTCTAAAATTCTAAGTTTCTGAAACATTGCCAAACTTCATTGTTACAGAAAATTGAGGGGTGGGTTGGAGAGAATATTCCTTACACCAATGAATTAGGCTCAAATTTCCATCTCCCTATCCCCCCATAAAAAAACAGCAAAACTAATGTCAACATATAAGCAAATAGGACTCCCTTACCATGATCAGTGCACATATATATATATAAAACAGGGAAGGAGGCTCTTTAAAAGTTATCAGCAGTAAATTGCAAATTCATAAGAACATACCTGATATCACTTGAGTTGAGTTGTCTAAGAATTCCTAAGTGTTCCACATATATAAACTATAGCTAGCCCATGTCAATAGACTCAAAGGATGGCATCAGACTACTTTATACAAGTATTTCATGGTGCATTACTTTTCCTATTCTGCTTGTCTACGTTAGACTGATTTTCTGGCCATAGAAATGCGAAAGGGGAAAGTGAGTTTCCTCTGGGATGTTGGTTCTGGAGTTGGACGAGTTGAATATCCAGATTTGACCATTGATGACTCCTACTGGTACCGCATTGAAGCATCAAGGTAATCAACCAGAGTAATAAAACCCATCATCGAGTTTGACAACATTTTAAAACTATTATTAAATTAACACATAAATAATTAAATCAGTTTCATTATAAGTGTTGCTACATGTATTGGGATATACAAATTCATTCATATGCACATGCATGTTTATATGCCCTCCTATAAAGTCCACTTTAGTGCATTTTGTGGCATGAACATGACCCCCAGGTTCTTTAACGATATGTGAACATATTCATTAAGAACATATTTTTGGCCACAACAATATATTTATGTCTTCTACTAAGATCTAGATAGATTATGATATCAAGAAGTGGGAGAACTGTGAAGAAAACATGGGTTCTTTAAAAGTATGTGCATGTATATGTTTATATGTATAGATGTATTATGCATATATGTATACATGTATATGAAGTATACATATGTGTGTTTATATGTTTGTAGAAATACGACTGTGCGTGCATATTTACATGTAGGTACATGTGTAGGTATCATGTGTGTACATGTATATGTGTGTATACATATATGTTATATAAGTATAGGTATAGGTATATGTTGACAGAAAAAAAACTAAGATCATCCATTGAGTTTGCATTTTTCAATAAACCAAACTTTCATTTTCTGAAGTCCTTTTTCAGTAAAATTAAAACCAAGATATAATCAAGAAATTTGGGGACTGGATGCTGAATATGGAGCATCATTCATGGTACACACATTGTAGGAAATGAAAGAAGAAATGGTAGAAACCAGGACCCATTAGCATGAACAGAAGGAACAGTACATGAGGAAGCTCTCAACTAGAATGTAAAGCAGCTAGAAAATAGCTTTCATTTAACAAATGGCAAATCCATCAACTAATTGCTGCTGTTATCATTTATCATTACTCACCAACAGGCCCAGGGTTGAGGAGAACACTGATGATTATGTTCCCTGCTTGTTATGTATAATCATAACATCCAAAGGAGATCAGATTCTTGGTTTTAAATTCAGATTTGGAGGAATAAGGAGTATTTAAAAGCTAAGAAACCTGAAGTGATTATCTTTTAGGTATTGAGACATGATATTGCCAAATATCTCTCTATTTTGTACACTTATTTCATGAAATGTGTCTGGAAAGCATGTATATTATTTTCTCTGCTTTCTTTCCCTTTGCTTCTGAAGAACTGGGAGGAATGGAACTATTTCTGTTAGAGCACTGGATGGACCGAAAGCCAGCATTATGCCAAGCACATACAATTCAATCTCTCCCCCCGGTTACACTATTCTAGATGTGGATGCAAATGCAATGCTCTTTGTTGGTGGTTTGACTGGGAAGTTAAAGGTAAAAGGTTTCCTTCATGCTTATATATGATTATCTTTATCAACTGATGAATTTTCATTTAGGGAAGAGACATTTTTTTTAAAAATCTAAAAATGTCGGTTTTCAACTTCACTTTTTTTGTTGTTTTTTTTTTTCTTTTTTTATGAAAACATGACTCCAATTAGAACAGTATTTTTTTTCCAAGCTAAATATAAAATCTTCATGAATTGTTTTTTTCCCAAAAAAGGTATCTATTTATTCTGTGACAATTGTTTTCCCTCTGATATGATGCAAATTTCTTGACAGTTTTACTTTATTTCTTTTCACATCAGTCTTTTCAGAGGTGGATATGTTTTTTTAAAGAAACATAACCTCATTTTAAATATCCCATTATGACAACTCTTATGTAGGATATGAAGTGATATGAAGTTCATACTCAGTACTAATTAAAAGATTTATTACTACCTTGGGAAATATCCCAGGACTTATAAGCTTTCAGATCATGATCTGCTTCTGAAAAATTTTAAGTTGAACTTTTCCTCATTCTTACAAGGTAATGCTTTTAATATTCATAATTGCTTCATGGCAGGTACTGGTGCATTACCAAGTATTTGAATTTTAAAGGGGTTCATGTTGTTGAAATGAAATGAGGTGTTTGTGAAAAGACCTGTGGGTGAGAGAGAAGAACACAGTTGAATAGCATGGATTAATCCTGAGCTTGTAGGAAATATCTGGGAAGATGATTTGTCAGGAGATTGAAAAAGCCTTGGTGACCCCAAATTTTAATCTGACAATTACAAAGAAAGTCTTATCTAGTTCCCATGAGGACCCAATCCTGACCTTTAGGTAGAGGGAGATTACAAAACGGGTTTATTTATTTTATTTTATAGATGAAGTAGGACTACAAAATAAGAATATCAAGCCACATGATGAAATCACACTATAGGACACTGGTAATTCATTCTTCACCTTCACATAAGCTGTTTTTCTCCTCAGGGATATGCCTATTAGCAAAGGGAATTAACAAATAATCTTAAAAAACTCATTATGGCCAATCATTTTAAGCACTAGCCTCTTCCAGTGTTTATTAGAGCTACTCACCAGTGTCTAAATAAATCCCTTGGGAGAAGTGCAAAAAGGAGGAGAACAAGCAAAAAGCAAATTTAACCCACTATGTTGGAAAATCAGCTTCTGTATATTTGGAATAAATCTCTGCTTGAGGTGGGAAAAATGATTTTATGAAGTACTGCTGCTGTCCAACCATTTCAAATTCTTCATGATCCCATTTGGAGTTTTCTTGGCAAAGATATTGTTTTGTCATTCCCTTCTCCAGCTCATTTTATAGATAAAGAACTGAGGCAAAGAGGAAAAAATGCTGAGGGTCACACAACTGATAAGTATCTGAAGCTAAATTTGAACTAATGAAGTCTTTCTAATTCCAAGTCCAGTGCTTTATTCACTGAATATTTCTACTTTAATTTTCCTTTTAACTGATCAACATCATCTCTTTATCTAAAGAATCAAATCAGTTCAACAAATAGCTCTTGGGGCAGCTAGGTTGCTCAGTGGTTAGAGCCACCAAACCTGAAGTCAGGAAGACCTGAGTTCAAATCTGGTCTGAGACACTTAACACATCCTAGCTGTGTGACCCACAAGTCACTTAACCCCAATTGCCTCAGAAAAAAATATATATATATGTATATGTATATGTATATGTATATGTATATGTATATGTATATGTATATGTATATGTATATAAAGAACCTTGACAGACATTCTAGCTCCTGGATCTACAAAGACACAAAGGATTAGAGATTCCAAAGTATATGTAATTTGATCTCTATTTTTGGAAATAGGTCACATTGATAATCTGACCAAAATATATATATATATATATATATATATATATATATATATATATATAT
>JAJPUD010012203.1:32120-50493 GCA_023553655.1 Myrmecobius fasciatus
ATATATATATATATATATATATATATATATATATATATATATATATGTTTATTTTTAAGCATTGTGATCACAGATATAAAGCATGGGAGACACAGGCACAGGTCTGCCCAGCATAGCATGCCCTCATCAGAGAAAATTCTGTGCTCTATGACCAAAGCAGAACTGAATTAGCCCAAAAGAAATGTGAGATGTACAGAATTAGAGAAGCTGCCTCAAATGTTCATATGTACTATTTGTGTCTCACCTGTGGCAGAACACCCTGAGCTCCTTTTAATCTGATTAGTCCTACATAGTCAGCTATACTGAAACTCAACTCTAACATAATGATGTCATTTTGATCCTCTTCAAGAACAAAGGACAACAGGCAATGGATCATAGTTTGAACTAATTTCTAACAAATATTTTGCTCCCTGTGTGCAGAAGGCTGATGCTGTACGAGTCATTACCTTCACTGGATGTATGGGTGAAACATACTTCGACAGCAAACCTATAGGGTTGTGGAATTTCCGAGATATAGAAGGAGATTGTAAAGGATGCACAGTCAGGTTAGTTATGGTTTGACCTCTCTTCATCTAATCCTCTGTGTCCTAATGGTCTCAATTTTAGTTTGCAATATTCTGCTATTATAGTTAAAGCATCAAGTGATGATGTAATTTCTGTTCTATTCATAATAAACATTGAAACGCTCTCATTTAGTATCCCTTGGGTCTGAAAGATTATGCACAAGTAGCAAGGAAGATGAGTATAAAGGATTGAGAAGAAGAGGAGCTAAAGGGGATACTTATTTGTGAAGAAAAGATAGTCAGGATCTAGAACCATGAAAAAATAAAATAAAACAAATGCCTAGATGTTAAATAAAGTATTTTAAAATAAAACCTACAAAATAAATCTAGGATATTTAATTAGATATAAACTTCCTGAGGGCAGGGACCAAATCTTCTAACTTCACAATATCTTGTTTTTAGTACTTCTGACACATGCATAACCATGGTCATAAGTCACTTGACTTCAGGGTTTCACGGGTCATTGTTTAAGTCTAGCTGAGCAGTATTAGATTTATTTTGGTGAAGGAATTTCTTTTCTTCTTTTTTTGCATATGAAATTCGAACTCTATTATGTACAACTTACTATTCCTTTTTTATTTATAATAAAATTTTCATTTTTTTTCATCAGAAGTTTCTAAACCAAATCCTGATTTGTAGCATTTGCTGTTTTCAAATGTGCTCACACTGAAAATCTAACAGAGGTTCTCCCCAGCCAGTTCAGTCTGATGAAAGCTTGATATAGATTCACCTCAAACACCTTTACAAGATTGTAAAATACTTAGCACAATATCTGGCTAATTGGTAGGTTCCCCTTTCATATCAGATAATTCTATAAATTCCTCCTGGATGAGAGATAAACATGAAAAAATAAACTACAAAAAAGATGGAACAAAGGGAATAAATGAATTTATCCTAGTTGGAGTGCAAATATGGTTCTTTTTCTCTTAAAGAAATTAAGAAAGTATTAAGGTCAAGATATATTGGTTATGGTCTTAAAAAAACAGTTTCTATGGAAAAAATGTAAAGAAAGAAATAATAGCTTAAGAAAATGTTAATGGATAATGACAGATTCACAGAAATATACAGATTAATCTTTGTAAATCAAATATATAAGGAACTGTTTAAAAAATATACAAAGCTAATATCAAATCTAGAATGGATAAATTATCAAACTATGAAATGACAACTTTCTACACATCATTATTAATCAACACAAATCATTTGATGATTTGTTTTACCTTACTAATAATCAACAGATACAAATCACAGCAACTTTGAGGCAGTTTCTTAATCCCATCAAATTAATAAAAATAATTAAAAGCAATGAAACTCAGTACTAGTTGGGTTAAGTCAAATTAGTGAATAATAATCATTTAATATGTGCCAACCACTGTGCTAAATGGTGGGTTACAAAGCAAGGCAAAAATCTAGTGCCTACCCTGAAGGAACTCATTTTCAAACAGGGAAAACATACAAATAAACTACAAAGATATATACAGAGTAGACTGAAGAAACTCTGAGATGATGACATCAGGAACTCAGAGGTTTGGGAATGGGAAGATACCAGGAAGAACTCCTGAAATAGTGGATTTTAAACTGAGTCTTGAGGGACTCTGGAAAATCAAGAGGAATACCTAAAGGTTGTAATATGTCTTTAACATAGCTTTGGAGGAAAAAAATATGGAAGTCTTCCATATATCTACAATTTACAGCCAGCTATTCCTATCACAATATAGATAAAAATGGAAAAGTGTTACTAATGAGTAATTAGTAATAAGTAATAAGATTAAACTATTAACAACCAGATCTAAAATCAAGACCCAAGCAGGAAATAAGGGAAAGTTAAGACTTAGAGATACAGCTCATTAATCATACAAAATAATAGTCACTTTCCATGAAAATGTCTTCAAAAACAAATAGAAAAAACAAAAATCAGACTGCTGGTGAGTGAGTCTAGCTACAAGGCAACTAGAGTTATAAAAATAAAAATTCATTTAAAATAGTCTAATGAGGATAAATAATTCTTAATAGAAGTATATATAGATATGTTACAAAGATTGCTATTTTTTCTTTTGATCCCAAGACTATAAATTTAAATTTGACTAATCTATAGTTGATCCAAAGCAATCATACTTCAGTTGAAATTTAAATGATCCAAATCTCTCTGTGCAAGTGTGTCATGTCAAAATCACCTTTTATGGATAAGTATCAAGAGTAATACTCTGCTCAACTCCTTCATTAGTTATATAATCATAGAATTTAGACCTGGAAGAACTGGTGGCCAACATCATCTAATCCAACCCCTAAATTTTACGTAATATTAAACTGAAGCCTGAAGAGACTACACCCACTTGTCCATTTCACATAATTATAATGACAAAGCCAATACTAGAAACCAATTCTTTTGACTCCCAAACTAGGCCTCTCTTCACTATAGGATGAATGTGAATGGACAAAGTATATAGAGTATTGCTGCTCCATAGTTTTGTACAGGAAATCCATGATGTCCATTTTGTTTATATATATATCCTTTTTGTAGCAATGTCACAGTGTTTTAATATCTTCAGAGAACATACAGTGAATCTTAACTTGGAGCATGTGAACTTAATTTTTAAGTGAGGTTATTAGACTTAATAACTTAATAACCTCCTCCAGGAGGTCAAATTCTAATAGGAGAAGCAAATAAGAAAATAATTAAGTACATGCAAGATCTATAACTTAGATCTTAACCCAGGATGTGTGAACTTATTTTTTTAAATAAGTGAGGTTATTAGACTTAATAACTTAATTGTCTCCTCAAGGAGCTCTAGTTCTAATGTTGGAAATAAATAAGAAAATAACTAAGTAAATGCAAGATCTATGCAGAGTAAATGGAAGGTAATCTCAAAGAAAAAGACATTAACAGCTGGATATCCTGAAAGAAAGTGGGATTTGAGGGTTTTTTTTTTCATAAAGAAATTAAAGAATTCAGGAGGCAGAGATAAGAGTGTAGAATATTCAGCAAAGGGGAACAGCCTCATACAAAGACAGAGACTGGAAATGGAGGGTTATGTGTGAGGAAGAATAAGGTCAATGTTGCTGATTTACTCACCTGAGTAAAATGTAAATACACTGAAAAGATAGGAAGAGTCAAATTGTGAAGAGCTTTAAATAATAAAAAGAAAATCTTATATTTAATCCTAAAGATAATATAAAACCACTAGAATTTATTAAATGACATGTTTGGACCTATGCTTTTTGAAAACAATTTTGGCAGTTGAGTAAAGGATAGATTGGAATAGGGAGAGACATGAAGAAGAAATCATTTAAAGTTTATCACAATAATCCTAGGAAGACATGATGAAGACCTATTTTAGAATGGTGGTTATAAGAATGAAGAAGGGAAAGATGTGAGAAATGTAATTGAGGTGGAATCAACAAGATCTATTAGGTAAAAAGAAATGAGTGCTCAAAGGTGACACCAAATTCATGAGCTTAGGTGCTTGGGAAGATGGTGGTGCTCTCCACATCAAGAAAATTCAGAAAAGTGGTCGGTTTAGAGGGAAATAAATGAGTGCTGTTTTGATTATTTTAAGTTGGAGAGATTCAAACAGGATATCCAATTTGAAATATTCAAAAGGTACTTGATGATGTAACGTCATCATCAAGGGCTGTAGCTTAAGAAAGAAACTAGGATTACCTAGAGAAAGAAAGATAAATCTGGGAATCATCTTATGGTAATTGAACCTATATGAGCTAAAGTGATTCCCAAGTAAGAAAATGCAGAGAAAAAAAGAGAAGATGGATTGTGTCAGAGCCTTGGCTACTATCCCAATTACTGCATGAGATATAGATGGTGAATCAGCAGAGGAAGGAATGGCTAGAGAGTAAAAAGGACAATTAGGAGAGAGTAGTATTGCAAAAACCCAAGGGAAAAAAATGGTTCCAAGAGGAGAGGATGGTCAGCAGTGTCTAATAAGGGTTTAGAAAAAAATCATTAAATACAACAATTAAGGTTTATTAATAACTTTGGAAAAGATTAGTTTCAATTGAATGACAAAGATAGAAGCCATTATCACAATGGGTTAAGAAGAAAATGGGAGGAAAAGAAATGGAAAAACTGATTGTAGATGAATTTTTAAGTTTCAAAAGAGATTGGCCAAGTAACCCACATTGGGGGAAAATGGAATAAATTGCCCAGATTGTTACTTTTATTTGGATTGGCAGCTTATTGACTGTGTTTGTGTTTTTGTTGAGGTGGCCTGGCCTGTAATTGTAACTTTTCAGAGTTAGGAAGAGTTAGTTTTAAGTCCTGCCTTTAGCACATGATGACTATGTTACTCTGAGCAAATAACTTATTGTACTCCAAGCAGTTCTTCAAGACTATAAATTGCAGAACAGGTATTTATCCACATTAATAGAAGGAATTTCCTCGCCTGTGCCAATGAAATCCAAAGTGTGTATGTTTATATACATGAATATAGATGATGAACTAGGTCTAGAATTGAAAGGTAGGAAGAAAGGTCTAGATCTCATTTGGGGAAATTGCCTAGCATCTTCAATAGTCCCAAACTGCTTGTTTTCTCCAAAGATTTTTTTAAACCATTATTTTTTGGACGATACTTTAAGGCTGTGAATCATGGAACACTATGATCTTGGAAGACTCAAAATTACAGATAACACAAAGGTTAATGGAAAGACAGATGTCTTGAAATAATTTTGTTCTTTATATCCGCCCTTCCAACCTTCTCTCTGCAATCATCATCCAGAAAAGCAGCTTTTGTTATGCAACTTGGCCACTGCCTCAATGCATTCTGCATGCACCTCTTGTCTTCTCAGCAGCCACATCTACTGAAAAGCCAGAAAATAAACTTCTCGGTGTTAAAATCCTTGACATTATCAAATGTCAAATTAGAAACCATTTTTATTTTCTTTATGAAATTGCATGTTATATATGCAAATATATGCTGTTAATGTACTTTAAGGGCCATTGAGTTTTTTTTTATCTGAATTATAACCAAAGTCTTCTATGTTCTCTCCCTATTGGAACATAAACTCCTTGAGAAAAAAGGATTGTCCTGTGTTTCCTGTATCTTCAATGCTTTTCAAATTTGAAGATCTTTTTTCAGTCCTTCTTGATGTCTTCTACTGTATACCCTCTTCTGTAGATTTTCAAGACACAGCTCCTCTCTTTGTTTTTCTCCTCTCTGTCTCAGAACTTTCAATACTCCTGGTTCATTATCTGTATCTAATTGTGGATGTTGTCCAAGGTTCTGTCCTAGTCTCTCTTCCATTTTTAAATTCTTTCCTCATGATTTTAATTATCATCTCCTTATCAATGGATCCCAGATCCATGTAACCAGTCTCATTATGCCCCCTGAGCATCAGCCCTACCTCTTATTGAGCATTTAAAGCTGGATGTCCTAAAGATACTTCAAACTCAATTTATTCTTGTAAAACTCATTATCTTTCCATCCAAATCATCTTTCCAGGCTTCTCTGCTTCTGCCAAAGATTCCACCATTCAAGCAGTCTTCCAGGTTATCCTCAATTAGTGTCAAGGATAACACTCTCCCTCATCCCTCATTTCTGATATTTCAGAAATATCAGAAATATTTCAAACTTGCCATATTTTCCTCCACAATACCCACAATATCTTTTATACTTGATTCTTTCTATTTAAATATCCATCTCCTTAGAGATAGCTCTCATCCCCTCTTGCCTAGATTATAGCAGTGACATCCTAAATTGATCTCCCTGCCTCAAATCTCTCCCCACTTTAGTCTATCCTTCACACTGCCACCAAAATTATTTTCCTTAAGCAGAGATTTATGTCAGTCCTCTAGTAAATCAATTGTAGTGGCTTCCTATTCTCTCTAAAGTCAGATATAAACTCCTCTGTTTAGTTTTTATAGCCCTTCATAACCTTGTTCTACTCAATCTTTCTAGCCTCACTGAACATTACTTTTTCTCCCGTATTCCTTTACCTAGTTAATCTGGTCTTCTTTTTGTTCATTTCACAAGGGCACTCCATCTCCCATTGCTATGCCTTTGTACCAGTTGTCTCCAATTCATCTTCATTTTGACTCATAGAATCCCTTCAAGAAGCATCTCAGGCACTATCTTCATTTTCTAGTGCCCTCCGTATCAAATTACCTTGTATTAAAATACTTTGTATGTATTTGTAGTTATTTTTGTATATATTTTATATACATATTATTTATTTATATACATGCTTGTTATGTCTCACATTCAAATATATGCTCCTTCTAAGTAGAAATAATTTCATTCTTTCTATTTACATCCCCAGAACTTAACACAATGCTCCTATTGAAGTAGACACTTTGTAAATACTTATTATTAGATTGATTGATAGTAAATGCATAGTAGATGGTAGATGGTATATACTCCTCAGACGATTACCAAATCAATTGAGAATTAATGTAAAAGAAATCAAGGACATGTGTGACTAAAAAAAGGTGTTGGAGAAGAATAATGAGAGAGAAAGATAACTGATGGGCAGGCATTGTAGTAGTATTGCCAAAGTATTCAGTTAATCAGGAAAAGACTTCCAGTATTTCAGCTTGATCCTGCATAGAGGATTTATGGGAAAACATCGGCAAGAACTGAACAGGATAAGAAGGCAGATTATAACCTCTATCAGTAGAGAAAATTCCCATACATTTCAGTTTATAAACAATACTGTGAACCCTGTAGATATATAATAAATGTTTGTACTATCTATTCTGTGAATACGTTGGTTTTCTTTATTCCTTGTACCTTTCTTCTGTATGTATATATATATATATATGTATATATATATACACACACACACACACACACATATATATATATATGTATATATAACCTCTCCTTTGAATCAGGCCCATTTTAAATAGCATTTACATTCATCCATTATTTGTTCATCCATTCATTTGTTCAAAAAATCGTGATTGGATGCCTATTAAGTGGGAAGCATCATACTAAGTACCTATATATGGAATATATGACACATGGTCCCTGACCTCCAAAAGTTTACAATCAGTGAATGTTAACAATGTCTTGACTAATAGATTTTTCTTCCCTTTCTAGTCCGCAGGTAGAAGACAGTGAGGGTACAATCCAGTTTGATGGAGAAGGCTATGCTTTGGTCAGCCGCCCCATACGCTGGTATCCTAATATCTCTACGGTCATGTTCAAGTTCAGGACTTTTTCTTCAAGTGCTCTTCTGATGTACCTTGCCACTCGAGACCTGGTAAAAAAAAATCATACATACACACACACACACACACACACACACACACACACTGGACTACACAGCCCACAAATGTCATGGAACACTTTAATTAGTATAAAATAAAACAAGAAAAAGAGAATAGATTTGTTGTATAGTATCCAGTCATAAATATCAGCATCAAGGCAATACTTTGCCTTAGTAGCTATAATGCCAAATATAAATTTAATGTGATTTCCCATATACACAACCTGCTCCTTTACAATAAGAACATAACAGATTACAAAGTACCCTAGTTTGGAATCTTATCGAAGCTAAGCCACTATCGCAAGCTAGATGTCTGTTCAATTATTCATATACTTCTCAAGATATCCACGTGGATAATTATTCTTCTAGGATACTAAATGATAACCTAATAGTTTACTTGGTATTCTTTCCAAAGTGCCTCATTTATGCTGAATGTAGGGTTTTCTTTCAATAAGACCTATCTCAATAGCTTCAGTATAGCATTTTACATCATTAGAAACTATATTTCACACATATAAATGGGTACATCCTGTTTCATTAGAACTTTTTTCTAATATAGCATAAAAATTCAGAAAAGAAACCATAACTATCACAAATACCTCAGTAAAAGCAAAAACACATCTTTTTATGTATGTGTTTGTCTAATCACTAGTGTTTTTGGTATTATAAACAGAAAGATTTTATGAGTGTAGAACTCGCTGATGGACACATAAAAGTCAGCTATGATCTGGGCTCAGGCATTGCTTCTGTTATCAGCAACCAAAATCATAATGATGGAAAATGGAAATCCTTCACCCTGTCAAGAATTCAAAAACAAGGTGAGTTTTTATAGTGATAGCACCCTAAATACTTTAATTATCCCATTTAGTGCAACTCACCATCTAATCTCAAGGAAGATGGTGTCCATAATTGTCAGTTCTCAGAAGTTCTATTTAAAAAAAATGATATAGCCAATTCTTTTTCTTAGATTATTATAGGTGGTTTGGGTTAGATGTGACTGATTGAAGTGTCAAATGGCTCTTCTGTCATTTTCTTTTGAAACTCAGAGCTTAATTCTCAGGCATACAACTGTTTCACAACTTACAAAATTACATTCTGTAATAGCTTTGAAAAATGTTTTTTTCAGGTAGTTCCAAGATTAGACTCTATATAGAAAACTGGTAGTGAAAATGTCCATGAATCCAGGGCCACTAGGAAGACTTTCCAGGGCAGCAGGCCAGTGATTCTTGTTCCTTATTCCATTTTTTAAAGTCCAATGTATAAAAGAAATGATCAAATGCCTAAAAATTGTCTGAGGCAACATTCCCTCTAACTCATAAGACTACAAACCAAACAGCACATAAAAATAAAACTGAAAAAAAAATTTAACTGCCAAATATTAGGCCCCAAGCTTATAAATCAGTACCCATTTTTATAGCTCAGATAAGTTTTAAATTTTCAGCAAAATTTAAGAATTATTGAGGTAAAAATAATTTTACTATTTTATTTTATATATTGGGAAATAATAGAAAGAGTCATGAATTTGCAATCTTAAGGCCTAGATTCAAATTCAGATTGTATATTACTTCACTATGTAATTGTGGAATAATCATTTAACCTCTCTTAGCCTCAGTTTCCTTGTAATATAGAATGAAGAGGTTGGCTAATCTTTAAAGCCTTTTCCAGATATAATATTCTGTCTTATTAAGTATTCCCGTTTTATATTTATGTTTATATATATATATATATTTATATTTTATATTTACGATCAAAACCTACACATGCTCTCAACTATCATCAGCACTAAAATGTTATATCAATAGTTTGTTGTTGTTGAGTTGTGCTCGATTCTCTGTGACCCCATTTGGGTTTCTTTGGCAAAGATACTGAAATTGTTTGCCATTTCCTTTTCCAGCTCATCTGACATATGAAGAAACTGAGACAAATGGGATTAAAGGACTTGCCCAGGGTCACAAAACTAGTAAATGTATGAGGCCACATTTAAACTCAGGTCTTCCTAATTCCACAACCTTTAGTCCACCTAGTTTGCTTGTCATTAATCTAAGAATGCACTAATGGGGAAGGAAGAGGAATGTATAATGGTAATTTTTATAAAGATTGGGATGAAGCCCTCCCTTAATGCTGCTCAGAACTTTCAATCTAACATGATAGAGTAATTTTTAATGGGTTTAAAATGAGAGACAACTACATAGTACAGTGGCCCTGGAGTCAGGAAAATCCAAGTCCAAATCCTAACTCGATATCTACTGTGTGACTCCCAGCATCTCTCTCTCTTTAAATATCTTTTTAAAAAAAAATTATTTCTTAATATTCTTTTCTTTTAAAATTTTGAGATCTGAAATCTCCTCCATCCACTGACTGAAAATGCTAGCAATATGTTACACTTACCTTCTTTTAGCCTCTGTATCTTTATCTAAAAAATGGGGATAGCACTTAGCTCACAGGGCTATAATGAGTACCAATTGAGAAAATATATGGAAAGCATTTTGTAAAACTCTAAAGCACTTTATAGATTCTATTATTATTAAATTGACACATAATAAGTTACAGAATTCTCTCCAGTGACTGATGTTCCAAACTATAGGAAGAATACTTTTTGAATGATGCCATTAAAAGGTTAAGTTTTATAAAAGGAAGGTATTTCCCTCTTGCATGCACAACCCATATGCCAACACTACTTTGTTGATCTGAAGCAATCTAATATCACAGATTCATTCACAAGGTGGCTTCCTTGGGCAATTTAATTAACTTCCCTGAAGCTCAGTTGCCTCATTTGTAAGATGTAGGGTTGAACTACATATCCTCCGAGGCTGCTTCCAGATCAAGCCCAAGATCTGTGCTCTCTGATTCTATGAGCTTAATGTTCTATCCACTTAGTAATTATTTTTTAAACAAAGATGCTCTCCTTTTAGTACCATATTCATGAATAGAACCTATATTTTAATATTTCTACATTAAGTAATAATCACATAGCCTTGCAGTTCTTTGGAAATTCTCTTGGTGATTTGAGGAAATGGTATGGGGGAAGGAGGTTGGTTTTTATTGCCACTAATTTTATTGTACTAGAGATAGCTAGGTGGTACCATGGATGGAGTGCTGGCCTTGGGAAGAACTGAATTCAACTCTAACCTAAAACATTTACCATATATGTATACATGTATACATTACTCAATCTTTGTTTCCCTCAGTTCCCTCAATTACAAAATGATGATAACAATACTACTTACCTTGTAAAGTTGATGTGAAAATCAAATGAGATAATATTTGTAAAGTGACTGGCACAGGTGACTGCTACATAGTAGGTGCTATGTAAATGATTAATCCCTTCTCATAATAATAAGCAAATAGGAGGTTAAACAAAAAAATAAAATATTATGTGAAATTTTGTACCCCTCCTCTCCAATATTTTTCCACTTAGAACTTGTAAAGAAAGAAAGAGTAGCACATCGATTCTAATGGTATAGCTATACTTCAAAGACAAACTAAGTCCAAGTTAGAGGGAACATTTCCTAATCAGAGTTCAGACTCTTTGAAGAAGGATGCATCATCACAGGAACTGGGTGGTAGCAGCAAGGAGGAAATGGGCTGGAGAATGAGAATGCTCTTCTAGGGACAGAAAGACCAATTCTGTGTCCACCTGACATTCTTGAGTGACCATTTCAAGTATGACTAGATGTCAGAGACTGTCTCTAATAAAAATATAGGTTATACTTCAAGTTTTTCTGGGAAATTCAAGAAATACCTCATTGTTGAATCTGGTTTAAAGACACTCTTTAAAGGACCATGTATTTATTATATTCCCCAAAAAAGATACATAAAAATCATAGACTAGATTATAGCCTAATGGATCTTTGCCCTCCAAATGAAGGAAGCTCAAATTGAAATAATATGAAGAAAAAGCTGTGTAAGCTGTAAAACACTAAATAAGTGATTTTTCCATCATCATAATTTCTTTTCATTAATTTGTCGTATTTTCCCTACAAGATGCAGTTCTTATACTTCCCCACTATTGAATGGTGTGAATATCTGATGCATTTATATCTACATATTTACTATATTAAAATGTTTTAAAAATCCCCGATTTGATCAAAATAGCTACTCCCTCCACCAACGCAGACTGTAAACTATACCAGACCTTAGCAATCTGTCCTATGAGTTCCTACAGCCCCCAAAATCCATAACAAACATATTCTTTAGCCCAATCTTTACAGCATAATAGCACAAAGACCTTGTGCTCCTCTGCCACACTTAGCTTTCAAGAACCAAAGTCATTTACACACAATCATGAAACTTTAACTAAAACCCTTTGTGGAGGATTTGTTTGTTTGTTTCTCCAGAGAAGAAGGGACTGATTTGGACCTATACTTTTGACTATGAAACTCCCTTCACTAATGTAGACTACTAGCAAGTCATCTGCAATTTACCATCTTAAAGACTTGCCTAAGAATTTAAGAAGTGGAATAATTTGCCCATGGTCCCACAGCTCATTTGTGTTAGAAATACAACTTAAACACAGGGATTCCTACTTGTAAGGCCTGTCTTTTATCTTCCTTGAGGAATATTATTATTGTTTGGCAAATGACTGTATAGAAGATTGGGAAAACTGCTACTATACAATTTGAGTATGAAAATGACTTTTCCTTAGAGGTAGCCGAGGAGAAATAGGCTATTATAGATGTTTATTATTTGAATCTCATTTATTAATATTTACTTTAATAATTAAAAATATTTATTAATAAAATAATATTAAATATTGTTTTTCATCTCTTCTAGCCAATGTCTCTATTGTAGACATCGAGTCTAACCAGGAAGAGAACATAGCAACAACATCCTCAGGAAATAATTTTGGCCTTGACTTGAAAGCAGATGACAAGATATATTTTGGTGGCTTGCCAACCCTGAGAAACCTGAGGTAATGCTACTTAAAAATGTAACCAAGGATTTTTTTGTTCAAGTTCAAATCTAAGGATGTTTTCATAGATGGCTTTTAAATCTAATAGAACTTTGTATTTTAATTACAATATTTATCATTTACTGACTTAGAAGCATCTTATCTCTTTGGATTTTTGAAGAGGATAATCAGAAACTATCATGTATGCTAATCCAATGTGAGGTCTCAGAAGGCTTTAGATGCATTTGATATTTTTGTGGACATGTTTCCCTAAATTCACCTGATGAAAAGAATTGTACCCCTGATTAAAATTTAGAACATCATCATTGCCGTTATTCTCTTTTCACATTCACTGGATATAATAGCAGAGTGACTAGAAATTGCTCAGTGTTCTGAAAATTATTCAGTATTCTGTGGGTACAGTATATATTTCTAACACTCAATAGCATCATAATGGTGTGTTAGAGTTTCTTTACTAGTTCTACTCAGGCCATTCTTATTTTTCTTGTCTTCATGTCAATAATTTTGCTTTTGTTTTATATACATCTATTCACCAACAAACTAGAAAGCTTTTGTTTAATATATATTTCATGACCCAGAAAAATTGCAAAATATATTTCTTATGTAGTTGAATGTATTTGCAATATTTCTGAAGAATATTATTAGTGGAAACTATAAATGTTGTTGGTATTCATAAAATGCTTTGACTTAAATGGAGGACAGTGATAGAATTAAATGAAATCCTTAATAGCAATATTTACAATCATAACCTTAGTCATGGGTGCTAGAGACTTCTCTCCAATCTTCTGTGATAAAAATTCACATTTGATGCCAGAGGGATTTTAAGGGGTTTTTTTTGGTAGCAATGGATAAGGGATAGAAGTCAGAGAGTCCAGCAGTTTATAGTTGAGTGTTGTGGAGGTGGTGATAATTTCCACACTATATAAATCAACATGAAACTTCATTCACATACACACACACACCCCTACTTCCAAATTGTTCATTCTATTTCTATAACAATTTTACATTGTTGGAACCAGAAGTGACCTTGAATACTACTACTTTATTATGGTTAAATATAGACAGGTATAATGATCACAGTGTGTTGTATTGGAATCCTATTAACTAGCAAATGTTATAATGAATTTTTAAAATGTCTCATAAGAAAAGCAATTGGAATTCAAATATATTTAAATATTTAGTGAATTTGTCAAGATACTATAATTTTTGTGCCACTTGAGAATTCCTATCATTTCTTCAAGAGTTTAAAAATCATATGTCACAAGTTCTATACCTACATTCTAACAGGAATGAAACATAGCCAGAATAGGCCTGTTCATCTAAGCCAGCTTCCTATACACATAGTGATGACACCCAACTTTTCACAACCCCAAAGTGACTTTCTAGGAAAGATCTTTTCCAAGAAAGATAAAAAAGATCTTAAGAAAATGGGGGAGAATAGATGTTAGTTGACTTTGTTAACTACATGCCTAATATATATTTTCCAGTCTAAAGATCACTACTTTCATAGTGCAGCACTCTATAATTATGAATTCATCCCTTGGTACATTATTTCAAAATAGTCTTTAGACATATAGCTATGATTGCTCAGAAAGTTAAAAACTACATACACACATAACTTGTCCATTATTGTGATCCCAATGATGGGATATAGTATAAGATACAGATAGTAAGGCATAGAGTATTTGTATAGGTATTGATGACCTTAAATTTCTTGAAAAGTTCACATTTACAAGATATCAGAGTATATGTAAGAATAGAGATGGCTCCACTGTCCGCAACTACTTTTCACAACGGGTTTTTAACTTAGAGTTGGGCAACTTTTAAAGAAACATTAAAACTATATTTCAGGGGCAGCTAGGTGGCGCAGTGGATAGAGCACCAGCCCTGAAGTAGGACCTGAGTTCAAATCTGGTCTCAGACACTTAACATTCCCTAGCTGTGTGACCCTGTGCAAGTCACTTAACCCTAATTGCCTCAGCAAAAAGCAAAAAACAAAAACAAAAACCTATATTTCAATATTTGCTTTCCTTTAAAAAGTAATCCTACATATTTTATTTTATACATATATGAGCAGTATTCTGAAAAGGAATCTATAGGTTCACCAGGGTACACCCCTAGATGCTAATTCACTGGATAGATCACTAAACTTTGAAGTCAGGGAAGACCTGAATTCTAATCTTGTCTTTAATCTTGCTTAGCTATGTGATCCTAGGTAAGTCTTGTGACCTGTCTCAAGTTTAGTTCTCTCATCAGCAAGATAGGGATAATCATAGTCTTCTCACTTAGGGTTGTGAGAGTGGAAAGAGATAAGACATGCAAAGCATTTTGTAAAACTTAAAGTTCTGTATAAATGCTTGCTATTATTATTCATTAGATTATCAAAGGAGTCCTGATACCACCAAAAAAAAAAAATTCAGAATTCCTGATAGGATGTTAAAATAAACAACTAATTTAAGCATAAGTTTTCAGAGCAAACAGGAATGAAAAGCAATAATATAGTTCCTATAATTTACCTGTGGGGTGTGATGGGGGAGGGGCATATTTATGTATCTGTTCCCTGGCAGATTTTGTGCTTATTTTTCCTTGTTGATCAGTATCCATTCACTATTCAGAGATTAATAAAACTGTTTTCTTGTCCCCTAAGTGGAATGCATTTATGAGTAAATGTTCTCTTTCTTTTTTCCCCTTGTCATAGTATGAAAGCCAGGTAAAATTTACATTTATGCATGCCTCCTTCAAGTGCATGGGTTGATTAAGTACAGCTTTTTAGAGAAAAAAGCAATGCAAAAAGCATAATGACGCTGTCGCCAGCTATTATCTTGGGTACATTTTATAAACAAATGGTTTTTCTTGAAACCCTATTCATGCTTCTTCCTTTACAAAAATCTAACATCTGTAGGACATGTGCTTTACAATGGTTTTCCAAGAGTGATAATGGAAAGATTCTAATCCATACACGCTTCCTTATCAATAAGCCCATTTTATGACCAATGTCATACACTTTGAAGGTAACTACCCAGGCTCATGGGTATAACCTATGGCCATGAACCAGAGTAAAGTAAAGTGGCCTACACATGGATCAAACCCATGACCTTGATTTCCAAAAACCATGCTCTTTGCTAAACAACCCAACCTGCTCTCCCAGCGCTTAGCATTGCAGTGTTGCTTTTTGCCCACCCACATATATACACTTCACAGCCCTACAAAGGTTTTCTGCACAGCTATTGATGCATTGCTGTGTTTGTTTGGAATTAGTTCTGGAGTTGGCTAAAAGGAATATGTGTATAGGCTGTAGTTAAAATTACAGTAACAGATGTTTTCTCAGTTTAATGTAGTTTACAACAAAGAGATCTGAGGTAAGGTCCCCAAACTTCCCAGAGTCATTGTTTTTTTTTTTTGTTTGTTTCTAGCCAAGAATTAATTACAGTGCAGGTTTCTCTGGTGGCTGGTCAATTCCAAAGGGACCTGAAAGTCTGAGTCATATGGTCAGGATGAAAATCTGGTATTTTTGGCCTAGTTTCAGTAGACTTGACTGCCAAATTTCTGAGAAAGAGATAGTCAAATCCTCTATGAGGAATAAATTCATCTAGAGAAATAATGAAAGAAATTAGCATCCAAAAATGAAAGTACAATAGAAAGAAAGACAGGAAATTTGAGTGAACCAGGTGTTTTATCGTGTAATATGACAACTGGCTAAATTGCTAAAGGGTGCTGTGCTTGCTGAAATGTAAAGGCTGGTTTTCAGTAGAAACATATGCTAATGAAAATGTTCTGAGATGAACTTGTGTTGCTTTGTAATTGTGTCCTTGAGTGATGTCCTTGAGTAGAACAAAAATTGAAACTTTTTCTTTATGAGCAATGTAGAGAGAACAAGATTTCCTTCTATCTTTCCCCCATCATTATGTAAGGACTTATCTTCTATGATTTCCACCTTATGGAGCCAGCTGAATTGTTTTTCAACTGTTATTTATATTTCCACAAAAGAATCAATGAAAAGAAGGTTAACTAATTCACTGGGCTCTAAGACCTTGATGAGTCAATCTCTCCTTTCCATTGTGGAAGTAATATGCATAAAACCAAGAAGATGTGCGAACTTCCTTTGGTCCCAAAAAACCATACAAGTTATTTTAAGGGCTCAACAGAAAAGAAATAATCACCAGAAAATTAAGTGTTTCTTTCTTAGAGACAGTTCATTAAGTTAACAGACAGGATCTTAAGATCAGAAAAACATAATCAGAAATAATCAATCATATCCAAAGAGACAGACTAAAGCTAGGACAAGAATCTGGCATCCAATATAGTCTGCCAGTTTTGCCTCAGAGTCAAAGGACAAAACTACTATATTTAAAGGAATAAGAAATGAGCTGAAGAAAGGTAAGGTAAAGAAAGACAAGGTAAGGAAAGAAAGGAAGAAAAGAAAGGAAACATTTCATATATAATATAGTAAATACTTTTTTCAATCTTATAATAAGTGAAAATATTAAGTGTCATTTTCTTCTTGGACTGTGTTATTGCTTTAATCTAGTCTAAAGCCTTTAGAGTTAACCTGCAAATCTTTTCAAAAAATGCTATCAAGGATGAATAAATGTACTGGCTTTTGTTAGAATTGGGAGCTTTAAAAGAGAGAGCTAATTTTATTCTGTCCTTTGATTAGGAAAAAAAAAAGTTATGAAAGAAAAAAAAATCTCATTTTTAATTGAAGGTTCCAGAATTGAAAAACTTTGAATCTTTTAGCAAATATTTCTTTTTTAAAATTTTAATAGTATCTTTTGATTTTCAAAATGCATGCAAAGATAGTTTTCAACATTCACTCTTGCAAAGCCTTGTGTTCCAATTTTTTCTCCCTCTCATCCCCCTCCCCTAGACAGCAAATAATTCAATATAGATTTAAGTGCAATTCTTATAATTATATCTCCATGTTTATCATGGAAAATCAAGAACAATCAAATCAAAAAGGAAAAAAAATGAAAAAAGCAAGCAAACAAAAACAAAAAAGTGAACATACTATGTTGTGATCCACATTCAGTCCCCTAGTTTTCTTTCTGGATGCAGGTGGCTCTCTCCATCACAAATCTATTGGAAGTGGCCTAGCAAATATTTCTTTATGGTTTTTTATGTCATTGGTTTATTCAGTCTTCAAAGTTTTATGTTGCTTAGGGGGAAAAAAACAACTGACTTGTTTCATAGTAAAGAACTGGAAACAGAATAGGATCTTAGAACATGCCTGATTGATGATTGTGTGTTTCAGTGTGTGAAGATGCCAGTACAAAGAAAAATTTGTTCATAAACTTTTCTGGTTGAATGGTCACATGTATACTTGCTTGATAAATTGAATAGATTCTGAAAAAAAATGTGCTATATACATGTGTGCACATGTCTGCATATGTATGTCTGCACCTGTGCTTTTTGCTTCATATTGCTTGCTCTGTAGCCACAAAAATTATTCAGTTAGCTTACAAACTGACATTACTATTATTTCTTATTTTATTTTATTTTAAAGGCCTGAAGTAAACTTGAAGAAATACGCTGGATGCCTCAAGGATATTGAAATTTCACGAACACCATATAACATACTCAGTAGTCCTGATTATGTTGGAGTGACCAAAGGATGTTCCCTTGAGGTTTGTTGGATTTTGCTTACCTCAAAAACAGACTCATACCATATGTAGGTTAG
>JAJPUD010012204.1:16647-50492 GCA_023553655.1 Myrmecobius fasciatus
ATTAACTAAAGGCTTATCTATTTTGTTGGTTTTTTCGTAAAACCAACTCTTAGTTTTATTTATTAATTCAAAAGTTTTCTTTTTTTTCAATTTTATTAATTTCCCCTTTTATTTTTAGAATTTCCAATTTGGTATTTAATTGAGGGTTTTTAATTTGCTCTTTTTCTAACTTTTTAAATTGTAAGCCCAATTCATTGATCTTCTCTTTCTCTATTTTATGCAAGTAAGCATCTAGAGATAGAAAATTACTCCTTATAACTGCTTTGGCCGTATCCCCCAAATTTTGGTATGTTGTCTCATTATTGTCATTCTCCTGGATGAAATTATTGATTGTGTCTATGATTTGCTCTTTCACCCATTCATTCTTCAGGATTAGATTATTTAATTTCCAATTATGTTTTGGTCTATTTTCTCCTGGCCTTATATTGCATCATGATCTGAAAAAGAAAAGTCTGCCTTTCTGCATTTGATTTTAAGGTTTTTATGCCCTAACACATGGTCATTTTTTGTATAAGTTCCATTTACCACAGAGAAAAAAGTAAACTCCATACTGTCTCCATTCAATTTTCTTTAAAGATCTATCATACCTAACTTTTCTAACAATTTATTTACCTCCCTAATTTCTTTCTTATTTATTTTGTGGTTTGATTTATCTAATTCTGAGAGAGAAAGGTTGAGATCCCCCACCAGTATAGTTTTGCTGTCTATTTCTTCTTGCATCTCTCTTAATTTCTCCTCTAGGAATTTGGATGCTATACTACATGGTGCATATATACTTAGTATTGATATTGTTACATTATCTATGGTACCTGTTAATAAAATATAATTTCCTTCCTTATCTCTTTTGATTAGATCTATCTTTGCTTTACTTGATCTGAGATAAGGATTGCTACCCCTGCTTTTTTTTGTTCACCTGAATCATAATAGGTTCTGCTCCAGCCTTTTACCTTCACCCTATATGTGTCTCTATGCTTTAGATGTGTTTCTTGTAGACAACATATTGTGGGATCCTGGTTTTTAATCCAGTCTGCTATCCTCTTCCGCTTTATGAGAGAGTTCATCCCATTCACATTCACAGTTAAAATAACTAATTCTGTATTTCCTGCCATCTTATTTACCCAAGTTATGTTTTTCCCTTAAGGAAAAAAAATCCAAGGAGCTTGGACTTTATACTGAGGGAAAAATCAGTGAGTAAGAATGATGTGATAACAGAATTAAAGAATCTTTAAGTCAGAAAAGAAATCAAAGATAATATAATCTATGTGCTCCTTAAACATGAGACAAATTTTTAACATTTATGATTGATTGTCTTCTACTTGAAAACCAATGAAGACTGTTTGGCCCAAGACCCCATGGTAATAATGCTTGAACAAAGATAGTAGCAACAGGAAAAGAAACAAAAAATGAAGTACTGATAACAAGAAATATTATGAAGAGAGATTCCACAGACCATCAAGCAAGATTTGAAATGAAGATGAATTAGGCACTGATGAATTAGGGAAACTTAGTGATTCTGTTGCCAGAAATAGACACATCAGCAGAAGAGCTGTTTTGGAGTGGATGAAGGAAGCCTCAATTTTCAATCTGTTGAATTTGAGGTTATGATGAGTTCTGAATATAAACATATGGCAGACCATTGAAGACATGGAATTGTAAATCCAGAGAGAGATCAGAATTTTATGCATGCATATATGTATGCATGAATATATATTTTCATAGGCACATATACATTTTTGTATATATATATATATATGCTTATATTTTTCTCCTGAGGCAATTGGGGTTAAGTGACTTGCCCAGGGTCACACAGCTAGGAAGTAGTATGTGCCTGAGACCAGATTTGAACTTAGGTCCTCCTGACTTCAGGGCTGGTGCCCTACCCATTGTGCAGCCTAGCTGTCCCTGTATATATTCTTGATTCTATTTCCTAAGCATGTGTAGTCTGACCTGACTGATGACAACCCATGTGATGATTAGGGACCTTGCTTCTAAAAAAGTGGAATGGAGGACCCTGCCCTCCATCTATCTAGGTACAGATATTTGTGTGGGTACAAAATATCTGGGTACAGGTATTTTGTGACTTTTCTGTTGCCTTACTACATGAGAATAGAAATCCTTTTGTCTGCTGAATCAGAAATGAGCTTACACAACAAAAAGTTGTCAAAAAGATAAATTCTTTTTTCCTTCCTGCTAGTCATGAGGTGTAAAGACTCTACTGGAAGGTCAGTCACTGCCCTTCTTCCTCCAACCATCCAACCCATGTACATGGCTTTCTAGGAAAACCTTTGGTGTGATGCTACTTTCTATTTGTGTTTCTTTTGATACAAGGCTTTGTAAGGTTACAAAATGTGGAAAGAACCATTAGAAGTCCAACAGGCAA
The DNA here is from genome assembly GCA_023553655.1 of Myrmecobius fasciatus. Classification (NCBI taxonomy): domain Eukaryota; kingdom Metazoa; phylum Chordata; class Mammalia; order Dasyuromorphia; family Myrmecobiidae; genus Myrmecobius; species Myrmecobius fasciatus. The sequence goes on from JAJPUD010012204.1 coordinate 19,028, forward strand.
GCCTGGTGATTACAACTCTGAGAGGCATAACTGTGCACACACATACACAGTGTGTGTAAGAATTGTGAAAGCCTATCAGGGGACACCCTGGCCATTGAGATATTTCAAGGTTTTGTTTTGTTTTTTTTTTTTTTTCTATGTGAGTTCCTTTATATTACGTTCAACTGATCTTTCTTAGATTATATAATTTAAATTATTTCTTATTCTGTTAATATGGCTTATATATATTTTTTGTAATTGTTTCATTTTATTTTGATTGTCAGTTTTGTTATCCTATTGGGCTTATAATTAAGCACAAGTTTCTGACAATTTCTGTTTCTTCTTCCTTTGTGATTTTTTTCTTTTCCAATATAAACTATTTAGTCTTCCTCTCTTTTAATCATATTAGTTCACTTTTTTCTATTTTATTAGGTTTTTGTTTTGTTTTTATTTTTTGGAAACCAGTTCCAAATTATATTTCACAATTCAATGGTATTTTTGCTTTCAATTTGTTTTACTTCTTTATTTTTTGAATTTTTTATTTTGGCATTTAGTAGGGGATTTTTGCTTCTTTGTTTTTCAAGTTGCCTGTTCAATTTATTGATTTTTTTTCTCTCTCATGCTTTTTGAAATCATTTAGAGGTATAATTTTTTTCTAATGATATAAAAAATTCTCTTTGCATCTCAAAGTTTCCCATGTTGTCTCATTGTCCTTCCCTTTAATAAAATTATCTATTTTTTTTATGATGTATTCTTGCCTTCATCAAAACCCAGAGTCAGATCTCAAATTCTTATGTATTCTTTCTTCTTAATCTTGATTTTATGATCAATCTTCTGAATTTGAAGTTTATTTTGCTTGTGATTTTTCTTTCCCCAACACTATTCTTCCTCTTTCCTCCCCCTGTGGGGGGAGTGTGCTTGAGCTAAGGAGAATCTATTGATAAATTTTACACCTCAGAAATCAGCAAATTTTACAAATTAGGCTTTGATTTATTGGTTGACTAGACTTTAAGAAAGTATTGGAGAAAATATTACTGTTTCAGATTACACTTCAAGGTACATCATGTATACATTTTTCCTCCCTGGAATAATGGCTGTCAAACATTTACCATCATGCTTTCCTCTTCCTTTCCTTTCCCTAAGTTTTTTCCTACTAAGTTTAATGGTTTTCTATATTATATTTTCTCTATGTGTTCATTCTTATCTTTTTCAGATAAGAATGAAGAATGCTGAACTGAGAGTCAGGAAGAAGAGTTTGAAACCTGCCTCAAATACTAGCCATATGACCCTGGGCAAATTACTTACCCTCTCTACTTTAGTTTTTTCTTCTATAAAATGGGAGTAATACAATCACCTATCTTGAAGAGCTATTGTTAGGACCAAATGTGATAACATATGTAAAACACTTTTCAAATCTCAAAATGCAATTTAAATGCTATTGTAATTACTAAAAAGCCATAAAATGTCTATTCCTCCTACCTTATTTCCTCTTACATCCTCTCCCCACATACATCCTATATATGAAATAATATTCTACTTCTTTTATTCCTTCCCTAGTCTATTTCTTTATTTGTCCATTTTATTTTTTCTCTTAAAATGAACAACACAAATCACATCTATAAACTGTTTATCTTACTGAAGTTCCTCTGTAATGTTTAAAGATAATGTGATTCTGAAGTGACACTTGTCTCTTCTCTCTATCCATTTGTATAGAAATACTCATAATCATTTACCTCCTCCTAAGGACTCAAAAACATTTACCTTTCTACATTTTTTTTTTTGATGCCTTAGTTTTTATCTCATTTTTTTCCCGCATGTCTGTTCTTTTTACCTAAAATGCTGGATAAGATTCATTATACTAAGGATTAATTTTTCCCTCATATTATTATACTTAGTATTGCAGAGTAAGTTATTCTTGAGTGTAAATCTTTATTTTTTGACTTTTGGAATATATTACAAGATCTCCTTTGCTTTCAAGTTGTTGCTGCCAGATCTTTTGTGATCCCTATTGTGGTACTTGAATTCTTTCTTATTGGCTACTTACATCACTTTTTTTTATTTGTTCTTGTTTGCTCTGGATTTTGGCTTTGATATTTCTGGATATTTCCACTTGGACATAACTTCTGGTCCCTAATTACTTGAGTTTGTGGAGGTTTTTGTTCCCTCTTCTCAGATCTATTTATGACTTCACACTTATTTGCATGAATTCACAATAGCTTACCTAATATGGCTCCTCTCCTCACCCCTAACTGCTCATGTGTGTGTGTGTATTTTTCTTGAGCTGTATAGCTGGTTTCCTTAGTGTAATGGCTCTACTAATCACTATAGTTTTTTTTAGCTATCTTTTGAAACAGTTCTTTTTGAATAAAGGATTTTAATTTTGTTTAATTTTCAGTTTCATTTATAATTTATATTTCTGTGATCCCTCCCAGATAGTTGCTAGGAGAATACAATAGTTTATATAGGGAGATAAGACTTCTCTAAGAACTTTAATGTGTACATTTTATGCAGAAAAGAGTTGTTTTATTTCTACCCTAACAGTATATCTCAAATCCATCCTCTTTGCTGTAATTACATAATCACCTACTTTAGGTTTGGATCACCTGTTGCCTATAATCTTGCAATAACCTCCCAATTGATCACCTTGCTTGAAATAATCTCCCCTTAAAAATCTATCCTTCCACAGATACCAAAATGATTTTTTTAAAGGGTGCAGGTCTGCATCCTTCTCAAGAAACTATAGTGATTTCCTAATGTTTGTAGGATCAAATATAAATTCTTTTGTAAGTTTTCAGGTCTCTTCACTTTGGGGGCTCAACTGTTTCATATATTACTTTCCTTCCCACATCCATAGTCCAGTCAAACTGGCCTTCTTGTTCCTCACATGTGATGCCATCTCTGTTTTGTGCCTTTTCACTAGTTGGCTACCTCCTCTGCTTGGAATTTCCACCTCACCTCTACTTCATATAATCCATTGTTTCTTTCAAAATTCCATTTAAAGGGCACCTTCTATATGAAGCCTTCCTTATCCTTCAGCTATCCTTTTCTCCCATTTATGTTTATTTTGAACATTTTCTTCAACATAATTTATGTTCCTTGAAGGGTCTATTTCATTTTTGTTTCTGAATCCCCAATGACTATCATAGTGTCTAGAACATAGAAGTTTTTTAATAAATGTTTGATTTATTTACTGTTGTAATAATCCAGGTAAGAAATAATACATTAAAGAATTTGGTTGCAGTCTAAAGAGAATACAGAGCTAGATATGAGAGATATTGAAGAATTATTACCCACAGGATGTAACAACTGATTCAATTTTGATGTGGGGAGGTGAGGAAGTGGGCAATGTTATAGAAAACTGAGATTTCAAGCATAGTGGTGCCATTAAAAGAAGGAAGGAGTAACAGAGTTTTTGGGGGGGCTAGGTAATGAGGTTAATTTTTGACATAATGAGTTTTAAACATTTGGCAGACTATGCAGGTAGAGCTGTCCAGCAATTGATAAATATGGGATTGATCTTGGGAGAGAATTGAGTATAGATTTGGGAGTCACTCATATAGAAATGACAAATGAGATCAATAGAAATGGATAAGTTTACCCTAATAGATAGTATAGTGAGAAAAGAAGAAAATTGAAGACTGCCTAAGAAACACCTATCTTTATGGCGTGGGAAAACCTGAAAAAAAGACAAAATGGGTGGGGGGGGGAAATGGTGTAATGCTGCAGAGGGAGAGAGCTGAGCAAGATAGAATTGCTGTTTTCTAAAGTGAGGATTTTTAAGTAGATTTATGAGTCTTTTAGTTTACTGAAACAAAAGTCTATGTGGACTTTTGTATATATTAGTTTAAAGGCAGTAAACTTTATTTTTTTGAAGTTATATTGTAGACATTTCAAAATTGGCCTAAAGATCTCCTCTTGGAAAACCAACTGCTTTATTAAAGGAGAAACTTTTCATTGAATATCATTTTATATAGGCAAGAAGGAGAAATTACATGTCCCTTTCAAATTTGAAATGGCATAATTCTCTATAATGATTTTGAAGAGATCAACTACCCTGTTCATTGGTTTTTATTAAACCTCAATAATGTCAACTTTGTACTTTTGCTATGGCCACTGGGGGGAAAACATTCTCACATTGCTTTGTCTAAGCTTAGAACAGAATCGTGGAATAAGACAAGTAATACTGCATCAGCGAGATAGAAAAATAACAACAACAATAATAGCATGCTTTTTATTCCATAAAATCAATGTGATTTCTATTCCTTTAATGAAAAGTTTAGTGTGGAACACAGAAACAAGAATCACAATTTTGTGAAAAGTAAAATAGCCTGGAATTTCTCAATGAGAATAAAGGTACATCTGTGAGTCAAAATGTGGGTTGTTATGTACTGATGAGACTCTTTGGCTTTGTTGGGCTTTTCAAATTATTGTATGGAGTCAAAAGATTCTTCATAGTATCTTAGGAAGTAGAAGAAATCGTGGATTATTTTACAAATTATACAAAGATTAAGGGGTGAATTGCTGCTTGAAATTTCTGCTACCTCATCTTTAAAATGAAGAAGTTGGATTAGTTAGAAATTTCTATATGTTTTTTGTGTAACCTTTTTGAAGTGGACTCCTTTCTCTTAAAAAAAATTAAATGAATAAAATAAAATACATAGAATTACAAAGGAAGCTAATTATATTGAAATAGTTATCAAAATACTTTTAAAAACAAGTTCACAGGCCTCAAGTTAAAAATCCCTGGTAGAAAATCTCTAAGAGCCCTTTCAGCTCTAATAACCAAGGATTTTATCAGCAGTAGTAAATAAAATCAGCTCCATTGGGAAACTGATGGAACAAGAGCTATGGGTCTTGTTTTCAGATTGAGCTCAGAAAGACCTGAGCAAAGTTATCTTGGAAGTTGCTGCTAGGTATGTGTTGCCTAACCAACAGATGTGAGCTACTTAGGAGCCTTCCTGAATCAAGGGCATTTTGCCAGTTTTATAAATAGAGATGGGTAAATATACTGGATTCATCAACTTCCAACTCTTCCTCTGATGTTTGGGGATCTACAACATCCAGAAAACATCGGGCTGAGCACATTTTCCCTTAATTTGGGGAACCATGTGTAATTTCTGGAAATGGAATCCATATGTTTCTGTTTCATTTATACTGAAATCATCAAAAGGTTGTGTTATAAGAGCTATTTGATGTCTAAGATGCCTTTTGAGCTTTTCTTTAAAAAAAAAAAAAAGGAAGAAGAAATCTTTAAAGTCTTTTCTCCCTTGAAAACAGGAAGAAATGCTTGCCAAGACCAAGTAAACTTGAACCAAAGGTTCAACTTATGCTGAAACTCCAACCCCATGAGTTTCATCTGGGTTCTCAGAGAAACACAAAGGCCATTTTCCCAAAGCTAGTTACTGAGACATATTTAAGGGAATGTAGAGAGGCCTGTAGTTTGGCAGCTACTCAGAAGGGACAGCAATAGCTCTGAAGTATCCCTTGTTACCAAACTAACAAATGCTTAGGTTACTCTAAGCCTGTGTTATTTTCTAAACTCCTGAAAGCAGTCATTCCAGGTCAGGGTTAAGAGCTCTTGGCAGGAGCCTTACATGGGTAAAGCTTTAAATACAACTACCTGCCTTTGTGTGGAACTTCATGATCAAATGATGTTTTTGGGGGGATAGTTTTTGTGTCCAGGACACATTTTTTCTTTGTATATTATTATACAGTCTCATTTTCAATATCTGAGTAGATTGTATCTGGGTGAAAGTGTAAACGCTCTTTTAAAAACTTAATAAACAATTGATTATAAGGAATCTTTCATCTCATAGTTTGTTAAAGATAACTAGTTTTAATAAAGGAATAGAGTGCTTTGATAAACTCACAAGAAACAAAGAAGTCTTTTCAACTAGATGGCCTGATTCAATTAAAAGCCAATTAAAAACATTTTAAATTATATATTATGTGGAAAATACTAGACTAGATGTTAACTAGGTTGGGAAAGAGTATGTGTTATGTTCACAACTATACCTAAAATGTAATCAAAGCAAAATAAATTATAAATTTTTGTCTTGAGGGTAACCAGGAAGGCAATTGTTCAATTTAATAATCCACCCATCATCTTGAAGAGATTACAGAAAGGGCAAAACATATAGTACAGAAAAGAAAGGGTGAGCTCCTCTGGTTGCCAGTAGTTGAGGAGGCCTTCTAATGACTGAGTCAGTTTGGTAAGAAAATTCACCTCCTCTGAAGTCTATAAGAGGTAATTGGGAAATATTTAGCTCTTTTGCCTACTTTTTCTCCTGTGGACTTAAGACCAGAAAAGGAGGAAAGGATCCTTTACAGAGAAGCATGTACCCTTCAGTTAATGGACAAAAACTATGCTGAGAGCCCTAGAATTTTAGACCTTTGCCAATCTTCCATGATATATCTGTGAGGTGCTCAAATGGCACAAACTCAAGATGAATAGGAAATACTTTTTTTAGTAGTTCCACAAAAGGATTTTATCTTCCTGGAGGAGTATAAGGAATATTATAAACAATTTAAATATTGTATATTTTTTGCATATATTCATTGGCTTCAATAAGTCCTTGCGGGTTGTTTTTTGATGCTCTGTGTGTTAGAGAAAGTAAAAAATTATTCCATATGTGATGTTGATCACTTGTGGGAAGAATCTCTGATGCTCAGGAGGTAGGGAAGCTCTAGGGATAGAAATATAACATGATACAGCCCCTACCTTCAAAGCACTTATATTGTAGTAAAGGATATGCTATATACCAGTAATAGTAAGACAAGGAAGGGAATGGTGAGGATAAAGGAGAGATCCAGACAAAATGTTCTTTGAAAAATTGAGAAGGAATTCGTGGTTTCAGATGGGGAGATCAGGAAGCATTTTGTTGAACCTTAAATAGGATTCTGAAGGCTGGAGGTGAATATGGAGTACATGAACGCAAAGATTTTTAATAAGGTATCTTACCAACTCTACACACTGGCGAAGCAATATAGGGTTGCAGTTGTCTTTGAGTTGGCTTTGAAGCCAGGAAAATCTAGGTTCAAGTCCTACCTGTACTATCTAATAGCTGTGTCATAATTGGACAAGTAAATTAATCTCTCAGTGTTCTTGGTAACTCTATAAGACTGTAGTTTTCAGATAATGTACTGACCTAAACTGATAAAGTTTCCTATTATCAGTAAATTTATTCTCCCAGATCAACCCCACCTGCAGATAGTTATATTGTAAACTTTTTAGTATAACAACAAAACCTTTAAGTTAGAAAATCCTTCAGAGGTCATTTAGTTTAGTTAATCTTTATGTTTCAAGCATTACTTAAAACATTATTAACAGTCTTACAAGTGACCTCTGTCATCTATTTTTGGTGGGCATAAAAGGAAAAAAAAAACAGTGAATTTATGTATCGTTTTGTGGATATTTTTTACAAATATTCTTTTGCTTAACAGATACATTTTCAATATACATTTTCAAAAACCCTCTATTTTTGTGTGACTTAAGTTCTAGACAAAGGATTTTCAATGACTTTTTTCTAGAAAAAAGTAGATTAAGTAAACAATTTAATAGAAACAACACAAAAGAAAAATCAATTTATTAAAAGAGCATGGCCTATCCCTTCTTTTCCCACACTAAATAAAGAGCATCTAGTATTTTATTTTCCTTCTATTCCTTTTGGGCAGAAAGTTGCTGCCTCTACCTATTTTCATTGCCTGTTGCTGAGTTTCTTCATTTTTGTTTTAAACCTGTCCAATCAGCTGCTGCAAAACCCAGTCACCTTCTGTTTGTTGCCAGGTTGCCAGGTTACATCCAGAGGACAAAGAGCTTAAATTCCTGTTACCCAGGTAGTATCAAATGCTAATATTCTAAAATCTTAAGGGAGAGGAGACTTCAACCTGGGTAGTTTAGTTCCTATCTCTCACCAACTCTACTCAGGGCTTGGTGTGTATATTATGGCAAAGGGCTAAAACTAAAAGGTAAGAGTGATAATGCCACAAGCCAAAATTGTCAGAATGTGTTATTTTTGTGTAGTCTATATCTCCTTCAGTCTTAATTTTTCCTTTTAACTAAAGAGAGATTAGTTTTGTTCCTAGTCAAGGCTTGCACCTCATCTTGTCATTTGATGACCATTTAATCCGCAATATTCTTTGCTATAGGCAAGAAAACCAAAGTAAAGTAATGAATTATATAAGATAATATTTTAAAATTCCAGTAACTTCATTGTTTTAAGCTGGTAATGTGACCCATTTTTAAATTTCACTAATGCATAAAATGGGAAATCAATTTTTATGCTGAAAGAGAAACTTTTATCATGTTTCTGGGCTGGGGAAAGATTACAAATTGAGAATGTTTTTGACAGATGTTTATAAATTATATTATCTGTGAAAGAAAAAGAACTATTAGGGCCAAATGTACTCATTTTAAAAAATTTTTTTAGAAGATTTGGTAGTCTCATTTATGAATTTTCAATAATTTATATCATTGTTTTTAGTATTTATACCTGGGACAAGCATTAAAAACAAATGTATAGTTAATACCTCTTTTTAGTCTATTCTTCTAGAGCTTAAAGCTTTTATTATAAAAATTATATCTATATATGCATATTGGTAGATGGTTTAAGTTAATATTTAATGAAATACAAACCAAATTTGTTTTTTTCCAGAGGACTTTCTATCCTAAAGTACTTTAAAAAACAACTTGAGTGAGCAGCCATACAGACTCAGACAGCTTTCCTGTCTGGATACAATTCCTTTCATAAACTCTGTAATTCCACTATTTTATTAATCTCTAAAACTTCAGTAAATTACACAGGCTGTTAGAAAAAGTTGCTTCTTCATGAGGGAAAAGAGAACAGCTATTTTTGCACTAAATATGGCTAAATCAGCCACGTCACAGAACCCAGCTTCAAAGGAGGATTATATTACAAATGGTGAAAGGAAATTTAAGAGTAGTGCAGAAAAAAGCTCCAAAAATTGTTTGATTCCCAGTTTTGATGTTTGGAAATACATATGGAGCTTAAAAAAAGACTTGGGCCATTTAATATGAAGTAGTTTGTTTTACCATTTTTATGTATGACAAGAAGGCTCTTTGGTTTAATTATGGGAAGCAGAATCATTGAGGGAAAAATACCAGGGCAATGTTTGGACTCCAACGTAGGGCATCATCCAAGATCTCCAATAAAATCATGATGATGGCCAAAATCTTTGAACCATGATAGAAAAAAGAAAAGAGGACAGCAGGGGTATTGCCAGAACTTTGATCATAATGGTCTTCAGGCAATATAGGAGGAGACAGTCCATGATTGTCTAGTAAAAGACTGCCCTCTATACTTAGCATAATTACCACAAACTATCACTATTTTACTCAGATTTATTGTACTTAACAAAAAGTAAGGTAATGCTCTGAAAACACCATCTTCTCCTTTCCTCCTCTTCTCACATTACTTCTCATATTCTCTCACTAGCTCTTCCTCCATTCCTTTCTTGAATTAACCTTTCTTGAAAGGTGTCCTTTCTCCTTACCAAGGAAAACCCCTCTGCATTCACTCTTTATCCTATTCCCTAACATATCTAGTAGATTGCCTCCACTATTATTCCCACTTTTCAATATTTTTGAAATATCTTCAAATATTTTTTCAAATATTTGAATATCATTCAAATATTCAAAATATCTTCAATATTTCCCCCTCTGCTGTCGTCTTTTCTGTTTCCTACAAACACATCATGTCTCACCTATCCTTACAAAACTTTCTCTTTACCATAATTAGTTTCCATTTTTTATTCCTCTTCTAGCAAAAATTACTTGAGAAAGTCACCTATGCCTGGTGACTTCTTTTTCCCTCACTCATTTCTAAACTCTTTGAAAGCTAGATTCCAACCTTATTCAACTAACAATACTCTCTTCAAATTTATCACGAGTCTTTTATTTATCTAATGGTCTTTTCTCAGTTCTCCTCTTTCTTGACCTCTCAGTAGCCTTTCAACATTCTTTCCCTTCTAGATTTCTATGACTCTGCTCTTTCTCCTGCTGCTTCCATCTGCTATTCATTCTCAGGACTCTTATAAATTCTGTTTTTTTCCCCTGAATATCTCTCAATTCTAATTTCATTATATTAAAGTGTTTGCCTCAATTTAGCCACTCTTAGAGATTGTACTATAAAGTCATTTTTCTTTTCCTTTGAGAGACTGCTTTTTGTATCTCCTGGACTTCTCTCAAAACATGGAAATTCTTGCTTATTGATGTTTTCAATTTCAGTTCTTGGATTTTGACTTTTATGATAGGTCTAGTGTCTTTAAGATTTGATCCTGCTCCCATGCACTCTTCATGCCATCTGCCTTGTTCCCTGCATTCTGACTGGCACAATACAGGTGCTGACCTCAGCCCATCCCTTTCTCTTTCACAATCCCCAAATAACTAGCTGGTTCTATCCACTGCTCTCCACTAAAAAAGTCCTAGTTAGCTGTTGAATATTGCATTGATCCCTGACCTCCTGCAAGCAACATTCTCCCTTCCCCAATAAAATAACATATGGGTGATCAAAGATTGAGTTGGCCCTACTATGACTCCAGTGCTCCAAGGAGTGTATAAGTAGGACCTGTTTCCCTGTACAGTGATAGATGGGGACAATTATTATCCTCCACTTATGTTTTAACAAGCCAATGCTGGAATCTGATTTCAGATTCCAATATACACATAACAAGTACAACAGTGTCAATGAAAAACCATAAAAAATTGAATTCAGTCTTATAAAATAGCCCCCAAAGAAAAGATTTGAGTATTCATTTATCTTTTTTTTCATATGTACAGAGACAATACTCAAAGTGACCTTTGGTCCCTTCCATTCCTGATCCTGGACAAGTTCTTGTTTAGAGGGCCTGCTGATTTTAGTATTTTTAATAGTTTTCTGTTATATAACCCAACACTGAGAGAAGAACATTATTATAAATGTTAAAGGAAGTTATAGCTATTATTCACAAACACTTGGAGAGGGAGTTGTCTGACTATATCTAAAATTTCTGGGTGAGTTGAAAGGACTTTTCAACAATGGGATGGATAAGATTAAAATAAATACTCACAATTAAGAATCTGTGAGAAAGATATCATGATGTCCAAATGTTTAACTATTTCTCTAAATGAATATCATCTTTTGATAATACTTATGAATTTTCATAACCACTTTTTTTCTTTTTTTATTATTAAAGCTTTTTATTTGTATAACATATGTATGGGTAGTTCCCCAGCATTGATCTTTACAAAGCTTTCCATTACAAATTTTACCCCCAGTCTCCTCCCCTCCTCTAGATGGCAGGAAGTCCACTACATGTTAACAATGTTGACATACTTGACAAGTTATGCAAGGAAAATCCTATCTACAAGAAAAAAAAGAAAATCAGAGAAAGGCAACACAATGCAAGCAAACATCAATCGAGAGCATGAAAATGTTACGTTGTGGTCCATATTTCATATCCCTCTCTCTTTCAGTGAACAATTGGAACTGATTTGAGGCAATTTTTTGTTGCAGAGAGCCATGTCCATCAGAATTGATCATCATGTAATATTGCATAACCACTTTTAAAAAAATAATAAAATAGAAAAGTAGGTCAATAAAACTCTTAATCATGACAAGTGACATTTCATTCTCTTTGACTATATACATGGCATCACAGTTTTTCTAGCATTAAAATAATCTAGACTTTAGCAAAGAATCCAAATAAATTATTAATTTCTCAAGTGCTAAGTCTGTAAAATCTAACTTTACAAAATGATAGCAGTGTTACAGAGAAACTTCTAAATTAAGAGTATAAAATAAATACAGGAGGGAATTACATAGTAAATAAGCAAAAATAGATTTCATTTAGTACAAAAACATAAAGAATTGAGATCTAAAAGAAACATGAAGGGGAAATCTTTGAAGACTTCAGAATTACAATAACATTGACTATTCTTCCATGCTTGGAATATGTCCACCTTTTTTTTCACCTGTCAGAATCCTTTATTTCCTTTAAGGGTCAATTTAGAAACAATTTTTTTGAAATTGAAAGAAAAAAGGTGATTTTAAAGGTTACAAAATCTGAGGCAAAAAACTAAAGACCTTCGGGGCACAGGTGATATTTCCATTACTACTAACTCACCAGATATTAAAAAGATTTTTTTAAAAAAGACAAGTTTGATTAGTGCTCAAATTGTTAAGATGAATTTTAAGAATGAGATTTAGATTTCTAGACTTACAGGCTTCTGACTATGGATGAAGTGCATCTACTCCTGACTGATAAGAGTATAGTTTCCTGTAGTCTTGCAAATCTAATTAGAAGGATTTTAACTGAAAAGGGCAAGGGAGAAAACTCTCTGGAAGTTAAGAAAATAGCAATTAAGAAACCCAGAGATTCACATAAGACAAAATCCAAGAAAGGGTCTAATGATAAAATTAATGGTGTCAAATGCACAAAGTCTGAATAACAAAGGGAAAACAGAGATAATAATAATCTAATCAGCTTCCTTCTCTAACCATTGTGAATAAAGTTGTGGATAATCCAACAATTCAATTTAACAATTACTTATTATTCTCTGTATTACTTAAATAAAGTTAGGCGATCTCCTGTTTTACTGAAATGTTGCAGGACATCGACCATGAATGTCTTCATTATCTTTTCTCCATACTTTAAAACCTTGGCTTTACCAATTTTTTACTTTCTCCTGTTTGCATAGAAGTGACTCTCCTTTCCAGGGTTAATTCTACAAAATAGAATTAATTATTAGTAGAATTAACTATTAATAAAATAATCCTTGATTCTATCCCATCTCTTGAGATTTAGCTCCATAAATAATTTTCTATTAAAAATATCTTGTCATGTGTTCTCTACTGACTCTTTTTCCTCCAAAAGCAAATATGCTCTGATCTTCTCTAATCTCAACTTTGTCTCTATCTGATTCCAGCTATTGTTTTATTTCAAGTCCTTCCATTTACCACCAAATTTCTAGCAAGATTAATCTAAACTAGGTGACTTGGCTACTCATCCAGTAAATTAACTAAATTGAGCAACAATTAAAGTACACATTTATTAAATGTGTGCTATGTATCAGAATCTCTGCTAGTTGTTTGGCATACAAATACTAAAGTGAGACATTCCATGCCTTTAAGAATCTTTTTTTTTTTTTTTTAGAAAATTTTTATTCATTTTAAACTTAAATACAAAATGAGAAAAGAAAAAAAAAACATTTGCATATACACAATAAAACAAAGAGAAGATTCAACATAAAAACCATAAATTTCTATTTAAGATGATCTTTTTTGGAAAACCTATGTAACAAATACCATATATTGTTTTCAAAGTTATAAACATATTTGTGCTTCCTTCTATGTTTTCTTTTGTTTTCTGATATGCAGTTTTTTCTCCTATTCCATCCCAGGCTATTATTAAACACATACACACATATATGTATGTATTTAGATTCATGTACATATATATACACTCATAAACACATACATTTATACATATGCACACATGCACACACACACATATATATATATATATAAAACCATATGATACACATTTCTATTTATGAGTTCTTTGTCAGGAGATGTGTAATATTTTCTTTCTTAGGTTCAAGTCTTTCCATGTTTTCCTAAAATCAACTAGCTTATTTTTTATAAGCAATAGTATTCCCCACAATTTGTTTAGCCATTTTTCAATTAAAGGGCATTTATCATTTTAACCAATATAAATGTAAGATGATATCTCAATATTGTTTTAATAAGCATATCTCTCATCAGTAATATGGAGCATTTTTTTATATAACCAAATATAATTTTGATTTCTTCATTAAAAACTGCTTGTTCATATCCTTGACCATTTATCAATTTGAGAATAACTAACATTTTTATAAATTTGATAGAGTTCTTTATATATTTGAGAAATGAGACCTTTATTTGAGAAATTGTCTATGAAAATCCCCCCCCCCCCCAATTTTCTGCTTTCTTTCTAATCTCGGCTACACTGGTTTTATTTGTTCAAGAATAATACATTTTACTTCAATCCTTGATTTTGATTCTGTGTGTATCTCTCATTTTTAATTGTGTGTCTTATAAACAACATATTATCAGGCTCTGATTTCTAACTCATTCTGCTATCCATTTCCATTTTATGGTTAAATTCATCCCATTCACCTTCAAAATTATAATTACTATTATTATAATTAATATTGCTATATTACCTCCATCCTATTTTCCTCCACTTTTTCTTTTTACTCTGTTTATCCAATTCCTCCTCATGTATCTAAGTTACTTATTACCAGTACTTTGCCCTCCTATTCTTAATCTACCAATCCTTAAGAGTTCCTTCCTTGTTTTCTCCTCTGAAACTCTTAAATTTTAATCTACCCGCACTTCTATAAGTCTATTCCTATAAATTTAGAAGACTTTTATATCTTTCTAGCTGTATATATTGTTTCCTCTTTAACCCTGTATTGATGAGGGTAAGGTTCCAGCATTACTAGCCTTCTCTCCCAACTTGCTTCTTCTGTATCATTATCTTCCTTTCAAACCTCATTTGTATGAGATAATTGCTTCTTTACCACTCCCTAACCAGTTTTATTCATTTTTTTTTAGGATCAACCTATTATACTTAGTTTAGACCCAAACCTTTCTTTCAAACTCAGGTAATAATGATAGTTTAAAGATTTCATTATTATTATTTATAATAATTTATAATGTGTTGTATAGCATAACAATTTATAAAATATAATAAAATAAATATTATTATTAATTATTATTAAGGTAGTAATTTCACATATAAAAACTAAACAATTTCACCTTACTTAGTCACTTGTAATTTGTTTTTAAGGTTTACCTTATGTTTCTTCTGAATTTTATATGTTGAATTTTTCCATTGAGTTCTGGGGTGGGTTTTTTTGGTTTGTTTTGAATTTTTTTTTTTTGGTTACAAATATTTGAAAGTCTTTTACTTCATTGAATATATTTTTCCCATTTATAATTATAATCAACTTTGCTAGATAAGAGTTCTTTTGCTCTTTGAAGTATTATGTTCTAAGATGTTTGGTTTTTAAATGTAGATGCTGCTAGGTCTTGTATGATCCTGATTGTACTCCACAGTATTTAAATTGTAGTATTTTTATTTTCTTGTAGTTTTTGTAGTATTTTCTCCTTAACCTGGGAGCTTTGAAACTTGACTATGATATTCCTATAAATTTCAATCCTGGGATCACTTTCAGTTGATAACTAGTAGATTTTTTTTTTCTATTACTACTTTGCCTTCTCATTCTCAATCTTCAGGGCATTTTTCCTGAAAAAATTCTTGCAATATTTTATCCAGACTTTTTTTTGGTCATAACTTTCTGGTAAAATAATAATTTTTAATATATATATGTATATAATATCTTATGTATATATTTGTATACATATATATTTATATTTTCTCCTCAATCTGTTAATTTTCTAGATAAGTTATTTTTCTAATAAGATTTTTCACATTCTCTTCTATTTTTTCATTATATTATTATTTCTTTGTGCCTTATAACACCATTAACTTCTCCTTGCCCAATTCTAGTTTACAAGGTGTATTTTCTTAAGTTTTTGGATTTCTTTTTCCACTTGGTTGACTTTTTTCATATTTTTCTTGACTTTCTTGTATTGCTCTTCTCCTCTTCCCCAATTTTTTCTTAGTTTCTCTTATTTGATTTTTCATTCATCTTTTTGGGTTTGTGACTGATATTTCTTTTTGGATTAGGAGTAGCTTTTTTTAAAAAAAAAACTTCACTATCTCATTCTTAAATGTGAACCCACAGTACCTACTTATGGTTAGATTCTTTCTCCTTTGCTTACTCATTCTTACTTTTTTTGTTTTTAATAACTTATTTTTGTTACCAGATCTAGTCCCAGGATGTGGGAAATGGTGCCCTAGAACTTAGGGCACTCTTTACTCTTATTTTCTGAGTTCTGTGCAGGGGAACCCACCTTGCCTCTCTACCCCCAAGTAACTAGGGGTCCCAGACAATGCTGTTCAATAAAGCTCTTCCACCATTGCCACCCTGCCTCCCATGACTACAAACTGACTCCTGGAAATGAAACCAGAACCTCCATTCTCCTACAAGAATGTAGCTCACAGCTAATAGGATCCCTGTTCCTCTTCTATATTCACACATGTGACCTTTTGTTTTCCTTCACAGCTGCAGTCCAGGGACCATGTTTGGCCAACACAGCTGAGCCTGGTGTCCTATGACAGTGGAGGACCCTTCAATCTTTACCTGCTCTGTTGTCTGACCATCACACTTCCAGGAAGTAAAAGTAACATCAAAGCTGCTTTCCATCCCAGCTGACAACAGGTTTTTTGTTTGTTTATTCTACAAAATAGGCCTGAAGGTGTTTGTACTTCATACAGGCAGAACCTCTGCCCCTGGAAATAGATCTTTCTTGAGGTCCTCTGAAGTTGTTCTAAAAGAACAACTGCTTTACTTCCACTTTTATGTTTTCTGCCATTCTGCATTTATTTTGAGGCAATATTTTGTTTTGTTTTTGTGGAGGAAATTTGAAGAGCCTGGAATTTTTTGACCTACTATTCTATTTTCCCAGAATCCTCTCACCCTAAAGAGTTTTACATTTTGCCTATTAGAAGCAACATAATCTAGAGAGTTGGATTTGTGTTCTCAGAACCCTGTGTTCAAATTTTGCTTCTCACTTAATTTGCTGTAATCCCAGGCAAAATTTCTATTTCTGGGTATCTTTCACCTCTCTCAGTATACTTCTCTGTAAAATGAGGATTATAAAATCTATTTAATAAGTAGGATCAGATATTTAGAGTTGGAAGGGACCTTAGTCAAACTATCTCATTTTATATGTAGCATAGAACATGGTGCTATTTTATGTCCCTTTTCCTTAACTTTTTCCTCTCTCTTTGGGGACTGACCCATTTATTTCACAGGTGCTCACTCTGGTCAAAGTTAGTTTCCCTGATGGAGTTATAACATATTACTACAACTCACTTTTAGAGTTTTAGGGGTAACCCTGTTGTAGGGAGGGAGTGCTGTGCATCTCTAATTCACAACTATAGATCCTAAGCCCCAATCAGTGTGTTTTACATTTAAACAAAGTAGTCAATATGACACCTTTAACTCTTTGTTCATTTGAAGCAAATTGCCAGAGTCTCACAGCTAGTAAGAGTTAAGTGACTGAGGCCATATTAGAACTCAGGTTCACTTGACTTCAGCACCAATACTCTATCTACTGCACCATCTAGTTCTCCCAATACCTACATTCTTAATCAGGAATTACTTACTAAACCAGAAGGCGAATATATTAATCATAATATGTCAATCATAAACTTAGGTCCTCCTCTTTTACTAATGTATGGAGATGTATGGAATAAGCACAAATATGCATACATCCAATAAGTAGTACCTTACTTGGACCTAAGAATAGGAAAAAAAAAATCTGCCTGCAGTAACACTTAGACCTTAATTCCTTATTTCCTTAGAGAATAGTCTGTATTATATGTCACCTCATGATCAGTGAGACTGATGCTTTTTTTAGGATCTTGTTTCTTCTCTTACTGGACAAAACAATTTCTCTGCCAGATGCTAATATTGGGACACCCAAATCATTCTGCTTTTACTCTTTTAAAATAAGCACAGATTCAAAACAGAACTATTGGAGTCTGTTTCTTTCCTTGGGGAACAGTAACAGTTTTCCTAAGTCTGGAATTTGGAGAGTTAAGTCAATTCATTGGAATTGGGCAGGGGGGCTTCTCAATTTTAAGCTGTAAGTGACAATAAAGGCAACCAAACCTCTGAGGGATTTCCACCTTTTAAACTGCAGGTGGCAGTAAAGAGTAAAGAAGTCCTGTCTTTCCTTTCTCCAACCAGCTCTTCACACACTAGAGGATTCTCTTTTCCTCTAATCAGCTTTTTCAAATAGAGTTTTTGTCCAATCAGATTAGGTCCTGGAAGCATCCAGAAGGTCCTATCTTTTTAAAGTCTTATAATGACAATAATAACTTGTATTTATATGACATTTTAAGGTTTGCAAATTACTTTGCAAATATTTCATTTTTCCCCTCATAGCAATCTTTAGGTGCTATTATTATACCCATTTTACAGATAAGAAAAACAGAGGTCTTGTGGTTAAATGATTTGTCTAGGATCACAAGCCTATTAAATGTCTAAAATGAGGAGCTTCAAAAAATTTTCTTCCTCAATTCAACAGATTTCAGCTGGGTTTGGGTTAACCTTTTCAAGAAGACTTCCCCTGGGATTAAGTGACTCACTTCTATCTTGGGATGAGAAAAAAAATAACAATTCTTTCAGAAACCACAAAATAGGCATATACAATTTTCATAGTGATTACAAAGATCCTAGGGTTTTCCCTAGTTAGCTGCCTCAAAGTTCTTTATAGTTATGTAAATTAGCTGCTCATACCTAGGCCATCAGTGTGGGAAAAGTAAATATGTTTCCCTCTGAGTAGCTATCAAGTACCCTTTTATCTGAGTTGTTACTTTCTTTCAGCTCTATACATAGTAACAAGAAGCTGCTTTTCTGATTATTTCTCAAATGTTCTTTTCCTCTCAGCCTTTCAATAAATAAAAATGTCCAAATGAAGACGGTACACCTTTCATACAAAGAAGAAAATCCATTGTTTATGTAGCTAGGATGATGTGCTAGATGTGGGATATGAATGCTTTTTTTTTCTAAATTCAAATCCAATAATCTTTCCATGTTGTTTAGTGAAAATCAGGAATATTTTAAAAGTTATTCAAATATGATTTTTTATTATGCCTATGTCAAATTGAATTTTGAGGAATGGGAAGAATCTATAGTCCTTGCCCTTCTTTGGAAGCTACTCTTTTTTATGATTATCAATTTATGAGTATATATTGATTCATTGCTTGAGCCAGTTGTTAAATTTTCACTGTGAGAATTTATACTTCAAAAGTCAACAAATGCTACAAATTGGATCTTGACTTAATGTATTGATGGTCTAGACTTAAGAAGGCAATAAATATAGTGTTAATAGTGAAGATGAAACTTAAGTGAGTCAGATAATACTTTTTTTTTTTCCCAGAGAGCCAATGGTTAAACATTTACCAGCACATACTAATTAGTTGCACTATGGCTGGTTCCCTAGACAGTTAGACAGCTCAGTGAATATAGTGCTGGGTCTGGAATCAGGAAGACTGAAGTTCAAAAGTGGCCTCGGAAACTTAACTTGCTGTGTGACCACTGTCTAAATAACAACAACAAAATGGCCTCCTCCTGGCCCTCACCATTCTTGATCTTTCTACTATTTTTGGTAATAAACCACCACCTCCTTCTCCTTGATAACCTTCTACTTTGGCTGGCATGATAAGATACTCTTCCTAATTCACTTTCATAACTCATTGACCACTTTTTTCCTTTCCTCCTTTGTTCACCTTCCTCTATTTATTCCATAAATGTTGAGACTATTTTCCTGGTTTTTATTTTTCTCAACTCTCTCTTTTTGGAAAGCATCTATTCCAATGGTTTCAAATATTATCCCTCTATATAAATGCTTTCAATCTCATCATGCCAATCCCTGATGTCCAGGTGACATCTCCAACTTCTGGTTTTATATATGCATGTGTTTGTGTAATGTATATACATACATTAAAGCATATGTATATTATTTGTGCATGGTATATTTATACAATTAGAAGTATATATTTTATTTACACACATTACATTTATACATACATTAAAACTGTGTGTATAAAACTTGTCTAAAAATCACATTATCACCTCAAGATCCAAAGCTATCAAAAACTGAATTTGTCATTTATTCAAAAGTTGCCTATACTCCTAAATTCTTATTTATGTTAATTGAATCATCATTATCTGTCATCAAAAATTGAAACTTTCATTTTATGATTAATTCCACTTTTCATCACCCCCATGTCTTGTCAATTTATCTCACAATCTGACCTATCCTTGCAATTCCCACTGAATCCACCTTCACTTAGGTCCACAAGTACCCTTAACTGAACGTTTGAACTAGTTTTCTCTGGTTTCTATGTTTTAGTCTCTCTGCACTCTATTCTAATCATATAGCAACTATTAAAAATACCTTAAGCAGTGGTATCAGAGTCAAATAGAAATACAATCATTAAAAATCTGATGTCTGCATACTGATTTAGAAAAACCATATAATAACATTATCTATGTTCTGTTATATTTTTATCTTGTTTAATTTTTTTCTAACTACATTTTAATTTGGTTTAACTATGCTCTCCCTTCCCCTTCTCACCCCACAGTTAGGGCAGCAATGTCTCCCATGCAAGGTACTTTGTAAAAAATGAGCATGAGCTAAATAAATGACACCTACCATAATTAGGGTTATTATTCTAATAAAGATACTTAATTTTTCCACTCCTCTTCAACAGAATATTCATGGCTCCCAGAATATTATATACTAAATAAATTGCCAAACTCCTCAGCTTGGAAGTCAAAGTCATTGCCCAGTCTTACTCTCCACCCTTTTCCATCCTTATCAAGCTACTTATTTATCGATTCCAAGACTTTTGGGCTCAAGCTCCTGGATTATCTCCAATGGAGTCAGAAAAGAGGTAGTGGTTGAGGTTATGAATGTCAGTGGTCCAATGACAAGAAATAGCACAAATAGGAACACTCTGTCTTCTTTGTTTGGCAAGAATATTCAATAATATAATGGAAAGGCATACATTTCTTTTAAGAACGTTCTAAATCATGGTTCATTTAGCCTTACATGATACATAATACATGATACAAAATTTTGTCTCAAAAGACAAAAAATGGTGTAACAGCACAACTGGATAAACTAATTTTAGGATGATTTTAGTGTTTACTCCTTAGTGGCTCTTACATGTGAACAACATGAAATTTCATTCAGCTCAAATTAAAAACACATTTCACCTTGGCAATAAGTTGTTTTCTTTATAAAGTACAGTTACTAAAGGAGTTTAATTATTATAACTCTCAGGTATAATTGCAAGGTGATAGGGAGATTTCAAATAAAGTTTCTTCTAGAGATTCCTGGAATAATTTATCATACTGACAAGTGGAAAATGGATCCCAATCAATAGATTTTTAAATATAAAAGTTTTTGGAATGTGACCCTAATCCTTGTTTTCCTACATAAAATTAATTTACTAGTGATTCATTAATGATGAAATATTTAATAAAATCAGCTTTATTGAATCATTAGTTTTTTTCATTTAAACTGGCATCTTTAATTTATTATGACATTTGAGATTCATAAATCTTTTTATTTATCTACCCAGGCAAAACCTTGAATATTTTATGTGTCCAGAATGGATTGATCTTAGGTATATGTGTTTTAAAAGCATATTGATTCCACAATGTCTGGAGAGATTTCTTAGAGATTTCTTCCTGTCCTATATACTTTTTTCCATATAATCATAAAACTTAATAAAATCCTGGTATTTGAAGAATTATAAGACTGGGAACGAGATGGTGTAAACAAATAAATGAAAACCAGTTCCCAATACTTAAAAGGAAGTTAAAGGAAGAAAATTGGAAGGAAGATCAGTAACTGATGGAAAGTAGCAAATTGTGAAATCACCAAAGCACAGAGAGAGCAAATAAGAACTTAATTCCTTATATTCCTTATATTTCATCTATGATTTCTCACACTATGGAATGCTATGAATCTTGATCTCAAGAGGATACCCAAACTGACAAAATTCTAAATATTTGAAGACTTCTAAATGTCTTTTGACTGTTAGTCTTAGCTATAAGAGACTGGATATTCTCCAAGATCCTTTCTAACCCTAGGATTCACTATACCACTCAGTTGTCTTTTTTGCTGATAAGATTTAAAATAGTACTCATCTAAGAGTAGGATTGTTATTTTTGTGGGTATAATTGCTAGACTTAGATAAATTAAAAAAGGGGAAGGAGTAAAAAGAAGACATATAATTAGTAATGTATATTTCTGGAATCTCCCATACCTCAAGTTTTATGGAACTCCATAGTAAAGAAATCTATGAACCCCTTTTATTCAAATACCAGGAAAACAGGAGGAGCTCCTAGAGAAATCTTAGGACAGAATCTGATTGCACAATATTGGAATTTCATTCCAGGCATAAGAAATTGAGGTGCAAGTCATTTGGCATAAACTGTGGAAATGGCAAAGCCTTAAAATTAGATAGGCTTGGGGACATCAGTGTATAGGACAGTTAAAGGAATAGAGTATGAGGAGAACTGAGGTGGCTATTGTTAGTAAAACCATCAGGAGAAGTGATTTTCATGACCTGGAGTCCATACTTCTTTTACCAAACTATGACATAATTCTTCACTTACCCTAGATTTTGTTCATGGGTCTTTCAAGTGTCCACTGACCACATCAGGGTTGATGAGCTAAGGAGATCTTTTCAATTTACTAAAGTCCTCCAAAGTTTCATTATAGAGTAACTTTCACTCCAGGGTCTTTAAAATTTGTGCCAGAAGAACATAAGCTCATGGCAAGTACTTCCAAGCTAGAAAGGCTTAGAGTGTGAGTGTAGGAGTGAATTGTGTGTCCCTTGTATTAGAATCAAATTTAACTGAGTTTGAGATTAATCACTCAGCTAATTACGGGATGTCAAATACAGACCATCTACTCAATTATAAAGAGGTTGTCATCTGTAGTGGAAAGGATACCCAAACTGACAAAATTCTAAATATTTAAAGACTTCTAAATGTCTCTTGACTGTATTAGTCTTACATGTAAGAGATTGGATTTCTCTAAGGTCCTTTCTAGCCCTAGGACTTTATGATGTCTAATCAACTATGCAACAACCAAATGTGTCCCTAGATTTTTTTTTAATGAATTTCTACTTAAACCAAAGAATTCAATCTGGTAAACAAAACTTCAGAGAATGGCACTTTTAGGCTCATAGAAATTCCAGGGACGTCATGCAAAATTGCTAAGTAGGCAAAAACTTGTCTTTTCTGTGGCCCTCTCCCATTTATGGTTGTCATCCATTTCATTCCTCTGTTTCCCTCCATTCAACACTAAATTCTCCAAATCTAGTCTTGTAATCCAGGCTCGTGAATCTCTGCTAAGGTATCAAATTATAATTTAGTTGATAACAATATCCAGCATTTATGTATTGCTTTAGGGCAGCTAGGTGGTGCCATGCCTGGAGTAAGGAGGACTCATTTTTTTGAGTTCAGATCTGAATTAGACACTTACTATGTTCTTCACCTGTAAAATGACCTAGAGAAAGAAATGGCAAACTATTCCAGTATCTTCAAAGAAATCTCCAAATGGAGTCATGACTGAAACATGATTGAACAACAAATATATATTGCTTTAAGTTTTGATAAATATTTTAAACACATTACCAAGTTTGATCTTAGCAGCAACCCTAAATTATTATTTCCCCTGTTTTAGAGATGAGGAAAACTATAGGATTAAAATCCTTGTCCAGTGATATATAGCTAGGAAATGTCTGAGACACTTTTTGACTCCTTTCCAACTCTCCATCTATTGAGCCACATAGCTAAAGTATTTGCATTTTTTCCTAAAAGTTAATTTAATTTTATTTTAAAATTAATTTTTCATCAACAAAATTCTGCCTTTTCTCTCACTCACCCTCCCTCCCTATTAATTTGAGAAGGAAAGTAAAACAAAACTCCTCTTATGTATGTTCATATTTCTTCATTGATTATATCTTTCTGTACCCTGAGTCTTACCTCTCAATAAGAAATGGATTGTTGAGTACCTTCTAAGTATAACTTTTGGAAAAAATTTTATAGTAGAAGTATTAATCATGCTTTATATTTTTAATAAATTTCATTTGAAAATCCATATGCTCCATTATTTCATGGTTCCTTTCCCTTTAGCAATTTATTTATGGCTTGCTGATCTTTTTTTCTCCAAGATTGAGGTAAGCTACTTATTTTTTGTTAGACTAAGTGTCTTATATTTTTTGTAGATACTTGAACTATTTCCTTAGGATTCTAAGTTTTACACATATATAAAGTAAAAAGGAGGGATAAAGTAGTTTCATATAATTTTCTTTTTCAATTGCTCTGAACTCACTTAAATTTTTTTATTTTTATAATTGGGTTTTCCTCTTTTTCTTTACCTAAGTACCTAATATTTTATTTATGCTTTATTATTCTTTAAAAATCTCTTAATTTTGCTTATCAATCTTTAAGTCAGTGTTTTCAAATTTCTCTATTTCTACTCTACTCTGGAGACTTGTGCACATTTTTTTAAGATTGATAATTTGCTTATTTCTGAATCTTCTTAATTGCATCCTCAACATAATTATCATTGTTTCTATTTTGTTGTTTGACTCATTTATTCATGATGTTGTTATTGTTTCCATTTAAGTCTATATCTATTGCAAATACTTCATCTATTAATTGTAATTTTGCAATATGGTCTGTGAAAAATGTTCATTATTTCTGTCTTAAAGTTTTTTCATGATTTATCTCTTATAACTTTATTGTTTTTGTAAAGGTACCATAGTGTGTTATAATTATATTCTTTGATTTTTCCCATTCAAAAATTTCTATTTAATCTGTTAAATTTGTTTTCTGACATTATCTTTATTTCTACACTATTTTTCTTCATCTTTCTCATAGATCTTTCCAGCTCTGAGAAGGGAACCTTAACATCTTTTTCTATTATTATGCTATTATTAATGTTATTTTTGTGATTCATCCATTTTCTCTTTTGAGAATGATATTATCACATTATATACATACCACAATTTTAAAAAGTTTTTTCCTTGTGCAATGGACATCTATTTTGTTTTCAATTCTTTGTTATTTTTGTGATAGGTTCTTTCACTTTTTCTCTTCTAGTCATCATTGTTTTTCTTCCATTTGGGTGTGTTTTTCTGTTTGATTTGGTGTGATGAAGGGGGAACAGGATTTCCAAGTACAGTCAGTTCTGTTATGTGTTTCAAAAATGTGAATTCATTCAAACATGATTGATGTATTAAGCAACAATTTGATCATATTTCAAGTTTGCTTCTGCTCAATTTCTTTCTCAAAAACAAGACATTCAGAAAACTGCCCCACTATATAATAACTCACAAACTTCAACCTTTCAAATATCCATTCCCACATGCAATCTTTAGGTCTTTGTCAAGATATATGCTAGATTTATTATGTATTTTCGGTGCAATAGGAAGTGTGAGCAGAGAAGGACTAGTACACCCCATTTCCTCTATTACATCTAGTATCAAAACCCATATTTGCAGCAGGCTATCCAATGTGCTTGAGAAGCTAAGGATATATACTGGGCAACATCAGAGACCACTATTAACTGTAATATTATTATTTATTTATTTATTTATTTATTTTTGCTGAGGCAATTAGGGTTAAGTGATTTGCCCAGGGTCACACAGCTAGGAAGTGTTAAGAGTCTGAGACCACATTTGAACTCAGGTCCTCCTGACTTCAGGTCTGGTGCTCTATCCACTGTGCCACCTAGCTGCCCCTATTTACTGTAGTCTTTATGTATTTCTTAACCATTTAACATGATTTTATTAGGGTCTATCTTTTTTATGTGTCTGACAAAGTTCTTGAATGTTGTGCCCCTAACCCTATTTTCCTTAAAAGCTCTCTATTTTTATTGTGCAGTTTTGTGTAGCAGGTGGTTTGGGGGAATGATTATATCTCATAACAGAATGCTTCAAGGTTTTTAGACTGCAAATAAAATAAATTGACTAGAATAGTGTTAGGAGAAAAATTAGATATGGAAGTTGGGAGAATGGGTTTAATGATAGGAGAAATCATAATTTACATACAATTGCTTCTAAAATGAATGCTTTCAGGGGAAGGTTACAGTCGTCAAATCTTATGAATGTTTTAAAATAAAAATATTGAATTGCTTTCTTGTTTACCGAAAGTAAAAATGAAAAGGTCAGCTGATAATATTCTTTTTATTTGTTGCCTCAAATTCACAGATGTTCCTTTTTTTGATAGCTAGGGGCATACCAAGAATTTTCAATAAACATTTAACAACCACAAAATTTGGGCTAGAAATAGTCAGGGTTAAGAGGTTACAAAGAGCTGTCACCGTCGTTCACATTTTGTCTAGGGGACACTAAGGACCAGCATGTTCCTTCTAGTCGGCAGGAGACCAACACTATTCATTTATGACTCTACAAGATAAACACTTAGAATAATTTTGCATCATAGAATTTTTTACAAGGGATTTTAAAAAAATGAAAAGACTGTACAATGGAGGCTTCAGTATTGTCAGCCAATTTCAGCTTTTAGCCAATGAAAAAATATCCTTTTGCATAGGATTCCAAAGTATCAGATAGAGCAACAATAACTTTTTGAGGAGTTATTTACTTAGGAGGACCCAGAAAGATGGAAAGATATAAAGACTCTTTATTCAGGAAAAAAAAAATTGGACTAATGGAGAAGGTATGCTTCCAATGCACCACCAAAGAAGTCATAATGAACATGCCAAAACAATTAGCATCAATTAAATCAATAAAACAGAAATATCAGCACCACACCTATGGGTTCTACCCTATTTGACCTCCCTCTTAGCATTATGCTGGTTAAACAGCTTAGGGTATAAAGTGTTATTAATAAAGAGTGTTAATATCATTGCAATAAATTGTAATGAAGATCTATTAAAACCATTTCCAGGCTCCAGGTGGCCTTGACCTAGGGGTGGGAGCAAGGATGTAAAAAGCTCAAAAAGACTTTGGGACTAACATACCATGGAGTTGGTAGTAATTCAAAATGCACTCCCAGTGTACAGAGGCTCCTTTTCTGCTTTGCCAGTCCAGTCTTGCCAACACAATCCTTCTGAGACATGTGTGTTAACCACTATGTTCCATTTGCTATAACTTGGCCTTTCCCCATTCCCTGATTTTAGATCTCTGACTGCCAGGCTATGGTTTAGAAATTAGTGCTGTTATATATCACTATTGTGGTAAGATAAGCAGTAACAGCCAGGATTCTAGACAGTGAGAGCTTAGAGTATGTGTATCATGAAATTGGACCTACTTAAAAAAAAAACCCTCATTCATCTGAATTTTTTCCAGTTTAAGAAAAATACATCAGTGGGTTGCAATGGTTCTATTTTTTAAAGTGCCTTCCATCATAATAAATGAATTCTAGGAACTCGATTCATATTCAATATTTTATCCAAGGTTGAAAGAGGTTGCTGAACCATTCCTATATATTTTTATTTCTTCCTGATTTATAGGCATTGTCCAACAAAACATTCTACTTGGCAGCAAGAAAAGCCAACCAAGTAGTTTAATTCCCAAAAGGAGAGATAATTCTGTTATGAAGTATTTCCAGCTACAATCTTGGAAATCTAACAATAGACTATATTGTTAATAGATTGCTTTAGGATTCTTTTATTGACTGATTCATTCTTTTAACAATAGCTTGAGTCACCCAACATTCTGCACGTGGAGAATCAGTGATTGTTTAATGAAAAATCAAGTTCCATTTAGTAGAAGGGAAGGATAGCACAAGATAAATGAGCAACTAATTTATAATGGGAACACCTTCAAAAGGTTTACTGAGATATTTCCTACCCTGTCCCCTGCTTCATCCAATAATCTTTTTATGCTTTGTCATAAAACATTGGCTACTGAAATGCCTATCTACTTCTATTGAAATGTCCCATTTCTGCTATCCTCCAATATAAAGGTGATTTACCTGGAATTATATAATTATACACACACACACACACACAAGTTATATATACACATACACCAAGTTAGTTATATATGGAAATATCTAACATAACATACATATGTTGATATAATGAGGCCACATATATTTTTTATATATACACACATACATATACATGTTTAATGTATGTAGTAGGACTTCAGAGCATGTCCAAATTACCTAACACAGAGGAAGCTTTAAAATATAGGTGGGATGTAGCCTCCTTTGATTGATTGCATAGCCAGAACAAGCTGTATTTTAAAAAACTGCCAAATTTGAAGTCTATGTCTTCCTGCACACTCTTTCTTGCTATGTCCAAAAATTGAAAAATCACATTTTGTCCACTGCACTGGTATAATAAACTGAAACAGCAAAAGAGGAAGAACTTCCTTTCTCTGATCTCCCTTTTAGTGACTGACTCTGAGAAATGGATCTAGGCTTTCTTTTTCCATTATGTTTTGTTTTCTTCAGTTTCAGGGACTGGTGGCAATTTCCACTGGACTGTGAAGTTCAACTTGTAGTGAACTTGGAGCCAGAATTCCAGGAGAAATGTCTCAGCCAATAAGCCTAACAGGGAAAGATAAATAACACAGAAAATACTCAGAACTCCAGGCCCATTTCTTTGACCCAAACAATAAAAAAATAAAATAAAATAAATAAAATAATAATAAAAAAAAGAGCAAGGGAAGAAAGCTCTTTCCCTGTCACCATTTTCAGTTGTTTTAAAGGTGATATTTCCACTCATGGAGTAAGGGAACACATAGAGAAATTAAATGCCTTCATGTTCTGTGATCTGAGCATGCTCTGAAATTCCACAACACTATTATACCTGTTTTTAACATTATTGGTTTCTTTTGTAAAAATATGAATTTTATTTTGTACTTTTAAAAATGTTGTTCTGAGAGACATCCATTGACTTCATCAGGCATTAAAAAGGTTAAGAACTCTAATGGCTGCCTTAATGGTTGATGGAGATTCTTTCCCATGAGTCTATCTTTTTTCCTTTGCCTCTCCCCACCATAGAATTAGGTTAGCTGATCTTTTTCTACTTGTTTAACTATATTAGCATTGTTGACAGAACATTAATGAAAAAGATCCTCATCAATCAATCACCAGTTATGGGCAACTGTATATTTCCCTCCTTTCTATTTCCTCCCTTTTTCCCTTTCTCCCTCTTTTTCTCTTTTTCTTTTCACTCTCTCCTTCTCAAGTGCTTTGTTTCTGACCCCTACTTGCCCCAGTTTTTTCTCCCTTCTATCACTCCTTTTCTTTTCTAATCCCCTTTCCCTCCTACTTTCCTATAGGGGAGGATAGATTTTTATACATATACCATGCATGTTATTTCTTCTTTAAACAAATTTTTATAAAAGTAAACTCACTACTTCCTTTCTTCATATCCCCTCCACTGTAAAATCTTTTTCTTGCACCTTTTATGTGAGATCATTTCTAACTCTCCCTTTCCCTTTCTCTCAGTATACTACTCTCACCCCTTAATTTTATTTTTTTTAATATCTTTTCATATTCAACTCAACTGTGTTGTCTGTCAATACATACTTCTCCTAACTGCCCTAATAATGAGAAAGTTCTTATGAGTTACGAATATTATTTCCCCATGTGGAAATGTTTAACCTAAAGTTCTTTATGATTTCCCTTTCCTGTTTACCTTTTTATACTTCTCTTTAGTCTTGTATTTGGGGATCAGATTTTCTGTTCACTCTAATCTTTTCACCAAGAACTTGAACGTCCATTATTTCATTGAATATTCATTTTCCCCTAAAGAAAGAATTATACACAGTTTTGTTGGATAGGTGATTTTTCATTGTAATTCTAGCTGTTTTGCCTACCAGAATGTTATATTCCAAGCCCTTAGATTTTTTTGTACACGCTGCTAAATTCTATGTTTTCCTGACTGATTCCATGATACTTGATTTTTTTTTTCTGGATGTTTGCAATATTTTTTCCCTGAATTTGGAGCTCTGAAATTTGGTTATAATATTCCTGGGAGCTTTCTTTTTGGATCTCTTTCAGGAAGTGATTGGTAATTTCTTTCAATTTCTATTTTACCCTCTGATTCTAGAATATCACGGCAGTTTTTCTTGATAATTTCTTAAAAGATACTGTCTAGACTCTTTTTTTTTTAATCGTGACTGGATGCAGACAACTCTTTCCATCTCGTTTATTGGAATTGCTTTGAATCACCTCATTGCTGAAAAGAGCAAAGTCCATAACAGTTGATCATCATAATAATCTTATTGTTGCTGTCTACAATGTTCTCTTTGTTCTACTTACTTCACTTAGCATCACTTCATGTAAGTCTTTATACTAGTGAATTTTTGTACATCTTTTCCCTTTTTTTGGTGCTTCTTTTACCAAGTTGTTGATTCTTTTATCATGATTCTCTTGCATCACTCTAGTTTCTTTTTTCCAATTTTTCCCTACTTCTCTTATTTGATTTTTAAAATCCTTTTTGAATTTTTCCAGGAGTTCTTTTTGGGCCTGAGACCAATTCACATTTTTCTTTGAGGCTTATCATATAGCCATTTTGACAGCTTTGTTGTCCTCTTCCCAGTTTGTGTTTTCAACTTTCCTGTCATCATTATAAATTTTTATAATCAGGTTGTTGTTGTTTGCTCATTTCCAGCCTACTTTGTGACTTTTAACTTTATGTTAAAGTTGGGTCTGGTCCTGGGGTAGAAGAGACACTGTCCCAAGCTTATTGCTCTGTGAGTGCAGGGCTTCTCTGCTGGCATCCTTCAGGGTTCAGGGTTTTATTGTTTGCCTGTCCTGGGCTTGGGACTTGTTGATGGCCTATCCCATGGATTAGGTTCTCACTGCTGGCTTGCTGGGCAAGGACTGTTGCTGGCTTACCCACATGTTGCCTGTTCTAAATTGTGCTCCCCTTTAACTCTAGTGAGAAAGATCTTTCTTACTAATCTTCTAAGTTGTCTTGGGCTGGAAAATTTTTTCACCCCATCCTGTTTTGGTTCTGCAACTTCAGAATTCATTTTAAAATGTTATTTTACAGATATTTGGAGGTGAATTTGGTAGAGTTCAGGTGAATTCCTACCTTACTCCACCATCTTGCCTTTATCCTCAAGCATCTTTACTATTGAAATGATACCCATTTTATCCAGGACTCTGATATAACTTTTGTTCCAAAATTTATTTTAATAGATATAACATAGATTTTAATTTCTTATTTTCTAAGTGATGTACAAACTCTTAAGGAAACAAAATACCAAAAGCCAATGAATGACTACCAAAAAACCCAATTCCCTCAGGATCATGTGGGGGAAAAAATCACATAATTTTATTCTAAAATAAAACATTTTATTTCATTACCTCTGGTAGAGAAATTCGTTTTCTTCATACTTTGGGAATCTACATATTTTCATATTTTTTATTTGCAAAACCAAAGATTTCTAAATTTCCCAGGCTGTACCAACTCAAACTTTATAAGTTCTGAGAAGTTTTCATAAAAACATAATTAGGGAGAGCCAATGGCAGAAACAACATTTAAATTACATCATAGTCCATCAACAGATGACCTGCCAGAAGTCAACCTCCTCCTCCTCCTCATCTCCTTCATTTTCTCCTCCTCATTCTTCTCCTTGTCCTTGCCCTCCTTTTCCTCTCCTCCCTCCTTCTCCTCTTCTCCTCCTCCTTCCTCTTCTTCCTCCTCCTCCTCTTCTTCTTCCTCCTCTCCTTCCTTCTCTCCTTCCGCCTCCTCTCCTTCCTCCTCTCCTTCCGCCTACTCTCCTTCCTCCTTTTCTTCCTCCTCCTCTCCTTCCTCCTCCTCTCCTTCCTCCTCCTCTCCTT
>JAJPUD010012205.1:0-50490 GCA_023553655.1 Myrmecobius fasciatus
TCTGTCTGTCTCTCTCTCTCTCTCTCTCTCTCTCTCTCTCTTTCTCTCTCTGTCTCTGTCTCTTATTTGTCTTGAAGTATAGGGGACTTCAAAGAGTTCTAAATTAGAGGCAGAAAACCTAAGTCCTGTGTAACCTCATCAAATTACTTCATTCAGAGAGGGCTTCAGTTTCCTCTTCTAAAAATAAGGGGGTTGAACTAGACCATGAAGATGTGCTCTAAGATTCAGTCATTAATATCCTGTTATTATAGATTGAGAGGTATAAGGAACCTCAGATTAGGCAATCCCTTTATTTTACAGAACCTGAGACTCAAGAGAAATTGCATGATTTGTCTAATTTCACACAGGGAACAGAGAAACTAAGGCCCAGAGACCTACTGTGTACCAAATACTGTGCTAAACACTTCACAATAATTTTCTCATTTTTCCTTCTAACAATCCTGAGGTATATGCTATCATGATACTAATTTTACAGCTGAAGATCTGAGGCAGACAGACATGAAATGATGCAAATTGCTGAGTCACACAGCTAGCAAGAATCTAAGGAGCTTTCTGAACTCTCTATCTACTTAATCACCCTAGCTGCCTGATAAGAAACCTTCCATGATTAAGGCAAATCTAATTACAACTTCCAGTTTCCAAACTTTTCTTTCATTTATCATCATTTTTCACCTAGTAGTGGCTGCTGATACATTAGTTCTTGTTACTTGCCCTGGCCTTTTTTTAATCAGGTAATTAATTGTAAGACAGTACCATAAAAGTAAACAAAAAACAAAAAAAACAAGGGATCTACCTGTAAAAGAATGTTGGAACTTACTGCACAGCAGTCTTTGGTGATTAATCAGTCTCTAATTGATCTGTTCAGTAACTTTGGCTTTTCAGGTTTTCTTACAGCTTGCTTACACATTACATATGTATTTGTTAATCTTTCACTCTATGTGTCTCTTCTATTCATTAGAATTTGTTTTTTACATAAAGACCTAAACTCTACAAATCCCAGAGAACCTACCACTTTGTGAGAATTCAGTCTTTAATAATGAGGATATTGTAATTTGTGAGAAGTGGCCTAGAAAATATATACTAAACCTTCACCTAACTATCTCATTTGATCTTTACAATAACCTTGTGGAGTTATCCATCTTTTACAGTTGAGGAAAGAAAACAGAGCCTAAATGACTTGCTTGTAGTCATACAGATATTGTGTCTAAAGTAGGATTTGAACTCATGTCTTCTTGTCCTCAAGCCCAAGCACTTAATTCACTTCAATTAATCATTCAATAAACATTTATTAAGTACCTACTACATTGTGCTAAGTGCTAGGAATACAAAAAGAAGTAAAGGACAGTCACTGCTGTCAAGGAGCATGGAGGAGTCAATGTGCAAACAAACATATACAAAGGAAGCTATTTACAGGATAAATAAGAAATAACAGAGAGAGGACACTAAAATTAAAAGACTTCCTATCAAAAGGGAAATCTTAGTTGAAACTTAAAAGAAGCCAGGGAGGTCAACAGGCAAAGCAAAGGAGTAAGGGCACTGCAAGAAGCTGGGAGCTAGAGAAAATATCCAGAGCAAGATGTTGATAACATTTAGAAAGCCAGTGTAATGAGATTAAAAAATATGTGGTATAAAATAATATGTAATAAGGCTGAAAAGTAGGAAGGAAATAATTATGAAGGGCTTTGAATGCCAAACAGAACATTTTTGTATTAGATCCTGGGTGCAATAAGGAGCTACTGGAGTTTGTTAAGTAGGAGTAGGGAGAATACTGATCTGCACTAGTTTTAGGAAATTCACCTTAATGGATGAATGAAGAATAGATTGAAGAGAGGAAAGATTTGAGGCAGGTAGACCCAGCAACAAGGTATTACAATAGTTCCAAGGTCACTGAAGGCAGGAATTCTTGCAACTTGTCTTTCTGTTTCTAGAATTTAGTATGTTTGCTTGGCAAGTAGTGTGCACTTAATTTATGATTATGCCTTAATTAATTGGTCAGGTTGTGATCTGTATCAGTGAAAGGAATTCCAGAGTGATGAAATATTCCTTTCCTTCCTTCCTGGCTTCCTGGTTTTCCTCCTTCCTTTCTTCCTTCCTTCTTTTCTTCTTTCTTTCCATTAATGCCAGTTGACATACTATGTAGAGTGGTGGACTAAGAGTCAGGAAGACTAAATTTAAATCCTGCCTCAGATGCTTATTAGCTTCATGATTCTAGCATTTAATCTTTTTAAATTTTAGTTTCCTTATTTATAAAATAGTGATAATAATGGGGACATTACCTTCTAATATTTTAGTATCAAATGAGATGTCATATAAAATGTTTTACTTTAAAACACTATTATACATACTATTTATTATTTTATTATGAATTCAATGTATAGTTATATACAAAAAAAGCTTCCATCCAAAAGTCATTGCTCATTTTAACTTATAGATAGACATGTAAAATGTATAAATGTGTTTTTCTAAGCAATTATCTCTTGACCTTTCTCAATTTGTGAACAATGAATTTTTGATTAAAAATATACAAGATATAAAATCTTCTCCAAGTGATAATTCAATAGATCAACTTTGTGTATAGTTAACATTTTAGTGACAAAGGTTAAGAGTCTTGTTAATATTGTGTTTTCAGGACCAATAATATGTGTGTGTATCTGTGTATGTATCTGTCTCTCTGTGTCTCTCTCTGTGTCTCTCTCTGTCTCTGTCATTCTCTGTCTTTCTGTTTCTCTCTGTGTGTCTCTATATATAATATATATTGCCTAGTATATGTATATAGATATAGATACATAGATACACACATGCATATACATAGCTTCCTAAATTCAAGGAGGGGAAGAGATTAGGGAAGAGTCACTGTTATTATTGTATATGTGTGGAGGAGTGGTATTGGCCTTCAGGTTTAATAACTACTATAAAGTTGCAAATGGAGGAGGAAAACCAGAGCAGTCTTTTAAAATAGAAAGAGGAATCATATTGAAAACATTTGTTCAGTTACATCCATCACTCAACATCCTATTTCTTATTCAAGGCTAGCTGTCTGGAGAAGATACAACAGTCCAAGGGTCAAGAACCTGAATAAAATTTTGTTCTTTTAAGAACTAACTATATGGCCTTGGGCAAATGTTATTTTTCTCCTTAATTTCCTCCTCTATAAAAAGAAAAGATAGAACTAAGTCATCTTTAAGGTACCTTCCAGTTCCAAAAGCTCAGTGACCCCACTTTCTCATTTGTCTTCAAGAATAAAATTGGAGGATTCTTGAAAAGTATTTGAAAGGCTTTATCAAAATATTAGATGAGCTATGATCTCTTTGATCCATTTTGATTAGAAAGTTATTTTGCAAACATCAGAAAACAAAACTTTAAAAATTATATATATATATACTTGAAGCCATAACTAGTGAAGCAACATCTGAGTTGTGGGGAGGGAAAAATGTGGCTGGCAACTTGTGCAAAGGATGGAGAAGGGTATCCGTGACAACCCCATCATGACTATGGTTTTATCTTGGTGGTAATTAGTCAACTAGAGTCCAAGGCCACATTTTACCAGGAAATTCGCAAGCTTCCTTGGCCAAATCTAGCCCACAATCTGTGGTGCTGAAAGCCATGTCTGGAGCCCAAAAGACCTAAATTCAAATTCTACCTTAGTTGCATGACTCTAGGCAAGTCATTTAATCACTATTTGCCTCAGTTTCCTCAACTGTAAAACATGATTAATAAAAGTATTTATCTTTCAGAGTTGTGAGAATTAAACAAGATGTTTGGAAAACAGCACATTGCCTAACACATAATAGGCACTATATACAGTTAATCCTTAATATTTAGTGTTTAACTTTCATGACTTCACTTACAAGTTTTTATCAGTAACATCATTTTCACTTTTGCATTGGTGACCATACACATTCACCTGCACATTAGTGGAAAAAAAATGAGAGGTGCTATGCAGGCAGGTTTGTAGAGTACATGACATTATTGCATATTTTCATTATTTGCCTTAGAAACTCAAGTTTTATGTTGCAATTATGCTCACAAAATATAGTGCAAGTTCTCTGGGCTCTAAGTTTAAGTGTACAAAATGAGTGATGTGTCTCAGTAGGAAAATAAAAATGTTAGATTAATGTAATACTGGAATATCTGCAGCCTCTGTCAGCAGGGAGACCCAAAAGATCTTAAATGTCCCACAGAGCTGATATTTCCTTCATGTCCCACATATCCTTCATGATTGCTCAAACAATCCACAAGTTCTGAAGGACAGTGTCAGAAATCATTTTGAAACCTTGCCAGTCTGGTTGTATCCTGAAAACCACTACTAAAGTCCCCATCACTCCTTTGGTTTTCTAAAGGTGGCCAAAGTAGAGAGGTTTACAGCAGTATGGTATACATACAGTGTTCTCACACTGCCATCTGACACAGTAGGTTAGATTCAGTTTAAGAAAAAGTTTCAGTTTTAAGAATTTCTTCTTCTGTAAAATATAGCATTTTAGATTTAATGAAAAGTATTCATTATTTGAACTCAGTTTTATTAAATTGAGATACTAGCACAAAAGGTCACAGGGTTGTAAGGATTGTAAGGTCACTAGCAAGGAAAAAAATGCTTTTAAATGTTATCAGTATTATTATGCTTATTTCATTTATGTAACTGCATTAGGAAAAGTGCATATTACTAGAATTAAAGTTTTGTTTTAAAGAATTACATGTAGAAATGAGTATTTTCAGACTCGAGTGAAAGATTACAGTTTTGGTTAGTTGTAGAAATCTAACCTATTTTGCATGGGTTTAGTTTATTAATATTCATGTTTCTTTTTTGGTTTATTTTTGGTTTTTGCTGAGGCAATTGAGGTTAAGTGACTTGCCTAGGGTCACACAGCATTAAGTGTCTGAAGTTGGATTTGAACTCAGGTCCTCCTGACTTCAGGGCCAGTGCTCTATGCACTGCACCATCTAGCTGTCCCTCAAGTTTCTTTTTACTTTTGTGCCATTTCCTAGGAATGTTATTCCTGAGAAAGTTAAGAATTGATTATGAATGCTGACTTCTTTCCCTTTCCTTCCTTTAAAGTGAAAAACGGGAAGGGCAGAATGAAAATATGGAGAATTTAGACCAGAAAGAATGACAAATAGAGATATTGAAGATTTCTTAACAGATAAGTGTTATATGATGAAGAATAGAGATGGGGATTGGATTTGTGATGTCACTGATAAAAATAATGACCAAATAAAGATACTCCTTTCACTCCTTTCATTATCTTCTTTGCAACTTAGAATTTCAGATATTTTCTTAGAGTATTAAATGGTTGAATGACTTGCTCAAGGTCACACAGAGAGAATATGAAAGAGATTAAACACTTATGTGCCAGACAATGTGCTAAATGTTAGAGACAAAAATGTTCAAAAAGAAAGTCCCGGTCCTCAAAAACTTACAGTCTAATGGGGCAAGCTAATGCAGAAAAGGCTAGTGGAATAGTCAGAGTCCCAGAGTAGTTCAGACAGGAAAGAAATAAGTTCTTCAAGTTTTAAGCTCTAGTTGATAGTTCTAGGAAGTACAGTAGATAAAGAACTGGGCTTGGAATCAAGAAGATTCATCTTCATGAGTTCAGATACTTACTAATTTGGGGATTTGAGTAAATTTTTTTTCTCTAAAATGAACTGGAGAAGAAAATGGCAACCAGCTCCATTATTTTTGCCAAGAAAACCCCAAATAGAGTTATCAAGAGTAGTACATGACTGAGCAATAATTGTTTTTTTTTTTTTAATTGGGCCACCAAATGGCTTCAATAAATACACTTTTAGGCTTTGAGTCAAATACAAATACTTCAAATACTTAATAAATAAATAAATCATGTAATCTTGGATACAAGGCCATATAGACTCTCTCCATCTTACCTACTGTATTCCCTGGCTTCCTTTAAGCCTCAACTAAAAGCTTATTGTTTTAGAGGAAGCCTTTACCAATCCCTCTTAATTTTAGTGTCTTCTCTTTATTAATTATTTCCTAATTATTTATCTATGTATAGCTGTATCTATATATTTTAACTTCAGTCTCAGTTTCCTATTCTATAAAATGGGAGTAATATAAATCTCACAGATTCTTGTGAAGATCAAAAGTGATTATATATGAAAAAACTTCCACAGTGATTAATTTTGTTCATCATTTAAGTTAGAGTTATTCATAGTAGAGGATCTAAGATCAGTTTGTGTGTTAATTATCATGTTTTCAGTAATTTTAAAAGTAATTTTAGCTGTATATTTTAATTACAATTAAAATGTGCCACTGCTTAGTTATATCTAGATTTTATTATATATTAAGGAAAAGCACAGTGAACTCCATGTTATTTCTTTGCATAAATTACATAAATAGTTGGTATGAGAATATAATATATAATTATAATTTAGCAAAATTTCCATTCACTGTTTAATGTTTGTTGTGGCTTTATCTTGTAGGGAGTGTAGTTTAGCAAAAGGAAGAGCTCTCCCTGGGCTCTGCTATGATTTTATAAAAAAAAATTTAAGGCATTTTAGCTGGGATGTAGAAACTTGCATGTGTAAGTTTAAGTAAAATTAGAGACTTAATATTAGAACTTTACTGCCTTCTGGGTTGAATAGTAAACAATGTGCATATCTGGAGGGATGTACAAATTTTTTGAACTTGTAGAGAAGTGAGAAAACTGAGCATAAGCCCCCAAAAGGACTAAGCAAGACATTTTTCAAGCCCAGGAAAACTTTCCAAGTCAGAAGGAAAAATCTGTGGTACTAGGATGCTGATTGGTCTTGAGTGAAGTGAGGCAGCAGCTCTGGTCCTTAAAAGTAGTGGTAGTGGCAGCAGCAGCAGCAGCAGCAGCAATATCAGAAGTGTCTATAGATTGTAAGGGGATTGAACAGTGACAAGAAAGAGGTTTTAGGGGACCCTGTGCTATCATTGTGAATAGGATTTGGTACCATTTGGCAATTCCATTAATCATTGTCTGATTCTAGTTTGCAGTTTCTGGGAGGAGAGGAGTTGTGATCCTGAAGGGAGACCATAATGCAGACCAGTGCAATGAACACAGCTATCCCCACATCAAACCATAAAACCATATTGGAAGTTCTGAAAAATTACAGGCCTCCAGATCTACCTGTGAAAACAGAAGGGAAAAAAAAGTCTAAATCTTGGAAGAACTCCCTCACCCTAAGGCGAGACCAAATTTAACATAAAGTTCAAAGTTAAGAAATAGGTAATAAAAATGAGCAAATAAAAAAATGACCATAAAAAAACTAATAGAGATGAGGATGCTCAGCACAGAAATTCAGAAGCAAAACAAAAACATGAAAAATATTTGTAAGCAAAGCCTCAAAGGAAAATGCAGATTGAGTACAAGCCCAATAAGAATTCTTAAAGACAGCATTTTTTAAAAGGAATAATTTTTTTTTCAAAAGTCAAATAAGAGTGGTAGAGGAAAAATTGGGGCAAGGATGAAAACTATATAAAAAAGAGAATTAACAGCTTGGTAAAAATAAATAGAAAAGATATTGAAGAAAATCACTTCTTAAAAATTTGAGATGGCCAAATGGAAGCAAATGACTCCATGAGGCATTAAGAAACAGTAAAACAAATAACAAAATATAAAATATCTCATCAGAAAAATAACTAACCTGGAAAATAATTCAAGAGAAAATTTAAGAATCATTAAAAGTCACAATTAAAACATAACAACCCTCAACATCAATTCAAGAAATTATAAATGAAAACTACTCAGATATAGCAGAACCAGAGGACAAAATTAAAATGGAAAGAATTCACTAATTATTTCCTGAAAGAGATCCCAAAATGAAAATTGCCTGGAATATCATGGACAAATTCCAGAGCTCTCAGATCACATAGAAAATCTTACAAGAAGTCAGCAAGAAATCATCTAAATACAATGGAGCTACAATCAGGCTCACACAAGATTTAGCAGTTACCACACTAAAGGAAGACTTGGAATATGATATTCTTGAAAGTATGGAAGCAACAAAGTGATTATAGCAAAGAATGACCTACCCAAAAAAACTGAGTATGATCCCTACAGTGGAAAACTGGATTATCTAATAGAATAAAAGAGTTTCAGGCATTCCTGATGAAAAGAATAGAACTGAATAGAAAATTTGACATTCAAACATAAAATGTCAGAGAAGCATAATAAAGAAAAAAGAAAAACCATGATGAAGTTGATAATGTTAAATAGTTTATATTCCCCAAAGGGAAGATGCTATATATAATCTTTAAGAATTTTATTATTGTTAGGGTAGTTAGAAGGAGTCTACTTAAACAGATTATATGGGTATGATTCTATTTTATTGTGATGGTCTCAAAAGAAAAAATGGAAGACTGAGAAAGAAGGATGTACTGGGAGAAGGGGGGGTGGGAGAAGAAGAATAGGGAAAATTATCTCATATGAAAGAAGAATGAAGAGCTTTTATAATGGAGGTGAAAATGGTGTGGGTGGGAAAGAGCAGGTAGTATTTAAGCCTCATTCACCCTGTACTGGATGAAAGAAGGAAGAATATAAATAAATATTCATTTGTATACAAAAACCCATCTTACCTAACAAAAAGTAAGCAGGGAAGGGGTCAAGAGAGAGGAGGAGAGAGAGAGAAGATAGAAAGTGGATAAAGGGAGGGAGTGGTCAGAAGAAAAACAGACTTTTGAGAAGGGACAGAGTGAAAAAGAGAGAAAGATAAAAGGAAGAAAATAAACTGGAGAAAATTAAATAATCAGCAATTATAACTATGACTATGAATGGGATAAATTCACTCATAAAACAAAATTGAATAGCAGTATTAGAAACCAGAATCTAGCAATATGTTTTGAAGAAACACACTTAAAACAGAAAGACACACATAATGAAAATAAGAAGTTGGAGCAGAATCTTTTATGCTTCAGCTGTGGTTTAAAAAAAAAAAAAACAACTCAAGGATAGCAATTATGATCTCAGACAAAGTAAAAACAAAAATAGATCTTATTAAAAGAGATAATCAGGGCAGGTAGATGGTGTGGTGGATGGAGCACCAGTTTTGCAGTTAAGAGGAGTTGAATTAAAATCTGACCTCAGACGCCTAACAGTTACTACCTCTGTGACCTGAGGTCACTTAACCTCAATTGCCTCACAAAAGAAAAAAAAAAAGATTAAAAAAAGAGAGATAATCAGAGAAATCATTTTCCTAAAAAAGTACCACTGACAATGAAGCAATATTAATATTAAAGATATGGCAACAATAAAAACCAAATGGCATAATATTGAAATTCTTAAAGAGAAAGTTATGTGAATTCTAGAAGGAAAGAGACAATAAAAAAGAAATCTCTATTAATTTGATAGAATTATAAGATAGTCAAGCTGGATCCTTTCTTTCCTTTCTTCCTTCCTTCCTTTCTTCCTTCTTTTATTTCCTCCTTCCCTCCTGCCTTTACTCCAAGATGAGTCATAACATAAAATATGTGCATGTTTATGTGATAACTTGTAATAATATTTAAATAATGAAAATTGTTTTGCTAATGTAGCCTATATGTACTCTGGAAAACTGGATCACACATTGTTGAGTTAGATAAGTAGAGCTGGCTACATGTCTTCCTTAGAGCTCTAAGGGTAGCTCTGTGAAGATATGAGGTTTTCTATAATGTCATTGATATATTTGGCTTGCAGCTCCCTCATTACATTGATTGACTCAATCAATGACCCCCTCAATATCATTAAAAAATTAGCATCAATTAACTTTTACCCAAAAAATTCCTAAGAAGACATATTGAGCACAGAAATACTAATACATTCCTCCTAATCAAAGACACACTATTCCCATGCCATTTCAGTATTTGGAGAGTATGAACTTAAAATCAAAATGGTTGACACAAAGAATTGAACACAAAGTCACTGGACTTCTGGTCTTTCAAATTTTCAAATCTTCCAAGATTATTATATCTCCAATACTTTTTACTTTATCTAAGAGCAAGAAAGACAGATAAATAAGTAACATAATTGATAGAGGCCCCATATAGCTTCAAAACCATATGGAGCATTAAAGGACTTCATCTTTTTTAAAGGCAGGAAATAAAGACATATTTGGTAGTTAATACTTGCACCCTGAGTTCTAACTCAGTAGTTAATAAAAAGGCTCTTCTTTACTATGTAGCAAGAGACCAGGAAAACTTTATAGAATACCTCTACATGCTCCAAATTCCACATGGGAGATTAGGTCAAGCAGAGCATGCATAGCATAATCATAAGCAGAGGACTTTCATTGGCAAGTGTCCCGTTAATAGTTGTCACAAAAAAAAAAATCCTATAGCATTTTATGATTGTTGTTCTAAATCTGAATTGTACTTAACTCTTCTTACAGAATAGAGTCCTTCTGCTAGTAGTTTGTGTTCTTATATTCATTCAATCCTGGAGCAGTATCTTTGGAACCTTTTCTCCTCTGGTCAATTCCACTGTTCTACTTTTTTTTGTTTGTTTGTTTTAACCAGTACTAAATAGTTTAATGATTGATGCACTATAATTTGATTTGGGACCTGGGATTACTATAAACCTCTTATTCTTATTCATTATTTCACTTGATATGCTAATCCTTTAGTTTTTCCAAAAGAATTATTTGACTTTTTTTTTAATCAAGTTTTATATATAATTACCTTTTAGTGCTTTGGTTGTTAGAATCCTAAAACCATAAATTTAGAAGTACAACTAATTTTTTTATTGTAGTGGCACAGTCCAATTATATATAATGAATATATTTTAATAACTTGTCTAAACACTATATATGTGTAATATTTTCATTTATAAATTTTATTATATAATATGGATATAAGTATTGAACATTATTTAATGATTAAAAAAAAAACTTGTCCATGTAATAATGATTTATTCTAAATTCTCAAGATCCTGAAACATTTTTAAATTTTCTTGATCCAAAAACAAAATTTCCCCTTCCTCATTTCTAAAACCCTATGCATATATATATATATACATATATATATATATGCTCTTGAAAATGATTTCTTTCTAAGATGGAATGAATAATGTTGGCAATAGAATCAGATGTAGAATAAGAAACTAATCTCTTGTTTCTCCTTGAGTTACAAGAAGTACTTTATTGCATAAAACTTTTTTCAAAGGATTGATCACAATGAATCAAAGGATGATTATGTTTAATTTGAAATGTTAGGATATGAGCATTACCAAATAGATAAAAAAACATTTCAAAACTACTGCACATGATTTTTGCATTATCAGATTCCTTTCTATCAGGCACATTACTCTTTATTTACTTGAAGAAATTTATTTTAAGTATTAATTGAAATTATTATTCAGCTATTGAATATGTTTTTTGAGATTTCTGACAAATTTATTTAAGGATGTAAAGCTACATTCAAGTACACATGAAAATATTTTCTTACTCTTATGACTAATAATTGCTTATCTGTCTGATTATAACATAATATAGGCAACTGTCTTTTCATTGAAAGGACTCTTATTGTTTGAACCAAAAACTCTATTGTTTAGGAAAAAAACAACTGCTGTTTTATATTTATTTTATTAGCATGTGATTATTGAGAAAAAAGGCACTGTATATGTTAAGCTTCCTGATTGCCTGCTAATCATGATTTTTTAAAATGAGCCTAGGTTGAACATATTATAAATAATATAGGTAATCAGGAAAACTCTTAATGAGGAAAATTATATTTCAGTGTAGTAGAAAAAAAGATAATTTGAAGTCAGATCCTAACTCTGTCACTGATTAGTGACCCTAGCACTAGAAGTATCAGTTTCTCCATCTATAAAATTAGAAAGCTGT
Source organism: Myrmecobius fasciatus (assembly GCA_023553655.1). NCBI lineage: Eukaryota > Metazoa > Chordata > Mammalia > Dasyuromorphia > Myrmecobiidae > Myrmecobius > Myrmecobius fasciatus. The sequence continues at coordinate 11,794 of JAJPUD010012205.1, forward strand.
ACTATTAAATAGCTATATAAATATTAAATTCAGCATTAAATCTATGATTTAATAAACAAGAACTGAGAGAGTAATGTGGTGTGGTTACACTTGAAGCTACTAGACTGCCACAGTTGCATTTGTGAGCATTGTAGTAAAAAAGAAAGAACTCTTGAGAACTATATTTCTGTTATGGATATACTTAGAGAATGTGGGTATAATTTGATTTTATTATGATAATATGAAAAAGAAACTAAAGGTAGAAAGGGGATCATACTGGAGGAAGAGGAAAAAGGAGGTAAAATAAGGGAAATTACATCTCACAAAGAGGCAAAGAAAGCCTATTATAATTGAGGGAAAGAAAAGAGGGGGGTGAGCATTGTCTGAATTCTACTCTAATCAGATTTGGCTCTAAGAGAGAATATCAGACATATTTGGTATCACAAAAAGCTTGTCTCACTTTATAGGGAAGTAGGAGTGAAAAGGGGAAAAGAAAGGGAAAGACTAATCTAAGGGAAAACAGAAGAATTAGGGGAAAGGTATAAAAAAGTGGGAGGGGCTCTAAAAAGGGGAGGATTGTTTAAGGGAGGTGGTCATCAAAAGCAAAATATTGGGGAGGAGAGAAGGGGCATAGGAAAGAGAAAAACATAACTTTTGACAAATAAGATGGCAGGAAATACAGAACTAATTATTTTAACTGTGAAAGTAAATGGGATGAATTTCCCCATAGAATAGAAGCAGATAGCAGACTGGATTAAAAGCCAGAATCCTACAATATACTGTTTACAAGAAACACATCTAAAGCATAGTGATACATATAGAGTGAAGGTAAAGAACTAGAGCAGAATATATTATGTTTCAAGGGAAGAAAAAAAAAAGCAGGGATAGCAATCCTGATTTCAGATAAAGTAAAAGCAAAGATAGATCTAATTTAAAAGGTTAAGGAAGGAAACTATATCTTACTAAAAGGTACCATAGATAATGAAGCAATATCAATACTAAACATATATGCACCAAGTGGTATAGCATCCAAATTCCTAGAGGAGAAGTTAAGAGAGATGAAAGAAGAAATAGATAGTAAAACTATACTAGTGGGGGATCTCAACCTTGCTCTCTCAGAACTAGATAAATTGAACAAAAACAAAAATAAGAAAAGTTATGGAAGTAAACAAAATGTTAGAAAAGTTAGGTGTGATATATCTTTGGAGAAAATTAAATGGAAACAGAAAGGAGTTTACTTTTTGCTCAGGGATTCATGGAACTTATACAAAAATTGTCCACATGTTAGGGCATAAAAACTTCAAAATCAAATGCAGAAAGGCAGAAATAGTAAATGCATTTTTTTTCAGATCATGATGCAATAATAATCATATGCCATATAAGGCCAGGAGAAAATAGACCAAAAGTTAATTGGAAATTAAATAATCTAATCCTAAAGAATGAAAGGGTGAAAGAACAAATCATAGACATAATCAATAATTTCATCCAGGAGAATGGCAATAATGACACAATATACCAAAATTTGTGGGATATGGTCAAAGCAGTTATAAGGGGTAATTTTATATCTCTAGATGCTTACTTGCATAAAATAGTGAAAGAGAAGATCAATGAATTGGGCTTACAATTTAAAAAGCTAGGAAAAGAACAAATTAAAAATCCTCAATGAAATACCAAATTGGAAATTCTGAAAATAAAAAGGGAGATTAATAAAATTGAAAGTAAAAAAAAAACTATTGAATTAATAAAAAACAAGTAAACATTGGTTTTATGGAAAAACCAACAAAATAGATAAGCCTTTATTTAATTTAATTAGAAAAAGGAAAGAGGAAAATCAAATTATTAGTCTTAAAAATGAAAAGGGAGAACTTTCCACCAATGAAGAGGAAATTAGAGAATAATTAGGAGTTACTCTGCCCAACTTTATGCCAATAAATTTGATAATCTAAATGAAATGGAGGAATACCTACAAAAATATAGGTTGCCCAGAATAACAGAAGAGGAAATAAATTACTTAAATAGTCCCAGTTTAGAAAAAAAGAAATAGAATAAGCTATTAATCACCTTCCTAAGAAAAAATCTCCAGGATCAGATGAATTTACATGTAAATTCTACCAAATAGTTAAAGAACAATTAACTCCAATACTATATAAACTATTTGAAAAAATAGGGAAAGAAGAACTCCTACCAAATTCCTTTTATGACACAGACATGGTACTGATACTTAAACCAGGTAGGACAAAAACAGAGAAAGAAAATTATAGACCAATCTCCCTAATATATATTACTGTATATTGATTTATTTAAGATTTTAAAAATCTTAAATAAAATATTAGCAAAGAGATTACAGAAAATCATCCCCAGGATAATACACTATGACCAAGTAGGATTTATACCAGGAAAGCAGGGATGGTTCCAAATTAGGAAAATATTAACATAATTGACTATCTCAATAACAAAATTAACAAAAACTGTATGATTATCTCAAATGCAGAAAAAGCATTTGATAAAATTCAATATCCATCCCTATTACAAACACTAAAGAGTCTAGGAATAAATGGATTTTTCCTTAAAATAGCCAGTAGCATCTATTTAAATTCATCAGCTAGCATCATATGTAATGGTGATAAACTGGAACCATTCCCAATAACATTAGGGATGAAACAAGTTTGCCCACTATTACCATTGCTATTCAATATCTCCCTAAAGAAAAGAACCAACTCAGGATATCATCTTGGCATGATTGGTACTGTGGTGGGTAAAAGATTAAATGACTGAGGAAAAAAAGTTTCTGAGCATATTGATTTATTAAGCAAACTATGCAATTACCCAACAAATTGGGATCCATCACCTTTCTGATATTTGGCTCTGGACACCAAATATGGAAAGACAAACTTTTGTACATTAGAGACAATTAAATAAGACCAATGAATTAAAAGGAAACAATATAACATTTGGTAATCTGATTTCTAATTAGATAAAAGATTAGGGACTTTCCAATTTGCATGGGGAGAGTGAATAGGTGCAGTTGTCTGAAATCAGAAGTAGAAGTGTCCTACTTGCTCCAATTGTCTAAAGACAATCAAAGAAACATGAAAACAATAATTGATTGATCATTTTGGGGGTAGTTTCCAGATGAACATAGATGGCTTGAATGTATAATTGTGAGAAAATTTGTTGTATCAATCTTTGGCTCTGACTAGGTTTTTTGTAAGCATAATCCAAGTTGTTAATTAAAGGTTTCTAAACAGCAGGTGGAGGTGGTTCCATTTCTTAGCTATGCAGGATTAGTTTCAATCTCCTTGAAATTCTTTACTTTTTGTTCTTCCAAATGAATTGTGATATTATTTTTTCTAGCTCTATAAAGTAATTTCTTGGCAATTGAAATTGGTATGGCACTAAATAAGTAGATTAATTTAGGTAGAATTGTCATTTTTACTACATTAGCTCAACCTATCCATGAGCACTTAATATTCTTTCCAGTTGCTTAGATCTAACTTTATTTGGGTGAAAAATGTTTTGAAATGATGCTCATAGAGTTCCTGGCTTTGTCTTTTCAGGTAGACTCCCAAATACTTTATATCATCTGCAGTTATTTTAAATGGAATTTCTCTATTTCTTGCTGTTGGACTTCGTTGATAACGTGTAGAAATGCTAATGATTTTTGTGGATTTATTTTGTATTCTGCAACTTTGCCAAAGTTGTTCATTGTTTCTAGTAGTGTTTTTAGTTGATTCTCTAAGTATACCATCATATCATCTGCAAAGAGTGATAATTTGGTTTCATTACCTACTCTAATTCCTTTAACTTCTTCTTCTCTTATTGCTAAAGCTAACATTTCTAATACAATATCGAATAGCATTGGTGATAGTGGGCAACCTTGTTTCCCTCTGATCTTATTGGGAATACACATGATGCTTACTAATGATTTTAGAGAGATACTACTTATCATTTTAAGGAAAACTCTATTTATTCTATGTTCTCTAGTATTTTAATAGGAATTGGTGTTGTATCTTGTCAAACTTTTTTTCTGAATCTATTGCTATAATCACTTTATTTCTGTTAGTTGTTTTTTGATATAGTCAATTATACTGAAAGGTTTCCTGATATTGAACCAATCCTGCATTTCTGGTATAAATCCTTCTTGGTCATAGTGTATTTTCCTGGTCATAAGAGAAATGCAAATTAAAACTACTCTGAGATATCATGCACACCTCATTTTCCCACATCTCCAAAATTTATCATCTTTGCCTGTCATATTAGCCAATCTGAGAGGTGTGTGGTATTATCTCAGAGTTGTTTTAATTTGCATTTCTCTAATCAATAGTTATTTAGAACATTTTTTCATATAACTATAGATAGCTTTACCCAATAATATTATTAATAATAAAAATTTTACATTTAATAGCAGTTGCAAGATGTCATAGCACTTTTTTTAAAAGCTTTCTATTTGCAAAACATATGCATGGGTAATTTTTCAACATTGACCCTTGCAAAGCTTTCTGTTACAAATTTTCCCCTTTACTCCTCCCCCTCTCCCCTAGATAGCAGGAAGTACAATACATGTTAACCATGTCAAAATACTTGACAAATCAAATGTGTATACATATTTATACAGTTATCTTGTTGCACAAGAAAAAAAAATTTGAAAAGGGAAACATAATGCAAGCAAACATCAATAGAGAGTATGAAAATGTTATGTTATGATCCACATTCAGATCCCTCTCTCTGGGTGTATATGGCTTTCTTTATCACTGAAAAATTGGAGCTGGTTTGAAACATCCATTGTTGAAGAGAACCATGTCCATCAGAATTGGTCATCATATAGTCTTGTTGTTGCTGTGTATATTGATCTCCTGGTTCTGCTCATTTCACTTAGCATCAGTTCATGCAAGTCTCTCCAGGCCTGTCTGAAATCATCTTGTTGGTCGTTTCTTACAGAACAATAATATTCCATAACATTCATATACCATAATTTATTCAGCCATTCTCCAATTGATGGGCATCCATTCAGTTTCCAGTTTCTTGCCACTACAAAAAGAGCTGCCACAAACATTTTTGCACATGTGGGTCCCTTTTCTTCCTTTAATATCTCTTTGGGAGATAGGCCCAATAAAATGCTGAGTCAAAGGGTATGCATAGTTTGATAAGTGTCATAGCACTTTAACAAATCATCTTATTCGATTATGACAAAAATCACTATGAGATAAACAAAGAAGTCTTTTTGTTTTGTTTTGTTTTATAGATATAAAATTTCCTTCTTCTCACATCTTGGGCCTTAATTGTCCTTCTCAAATCACCATGGAAGTTGGATCCCAAGAAGGAAATTGCATATCTTCTCAGTGTTCTAGAGGTAACCTCATGGATAGCTGCCTTTTAAATTCTAATTTATCAGTCCTTACTAGTGTGCTTTTCTTTAACCAGATAGTAGACTATCTTCAGCACTAAATCATCAACCAACTGCCATGAATGGTTGGTAATCCCAAGGGCCCTAGGAATTAAAGAAAACCCAGACTACCAGCCCTGCTTTCATATTGGTCTCTGTAATCATCATTCAAAGAAACACCCCTTGTAGTGATATGCCAGTTATTACTGCAGATTTTGCAATTCCCAAATTCTCAATAGTCATAGCCACAAAAGACCCAGAAGAGAAAGTTCTTAGCTCCAAATTCCTTGGCACTGTCAAGTAATTAAACATATCATAGCTTATCAGGGTGAATAACCTTAAAGAAAATTCATTTCTATTTACTTCCTTCCTATACCATAAGGACCACTGGGCCTTTCTATCTAACTTGCAGCTGTATATGCTGTCTCCATTATTAAATTTTGAGCTGTTTGAAAGTTGTTCTTTTGTTTTCTATTTTGATCTCCATCACTTAGCCATAGCTGTGCATATAGTAAGCACTTATTTTTTTTTAAATTAGTTCATATCTGTACATTATATGCAAACTAGATTTCTTGCCCCCCCCCCCCTTTGCACAAGTTATTCTTTCATCCTTATTTTCACTACTTATGTCAAGTCTCAGCTCATGGGCTGTGAAAAGATGTCTTGATCATCCTAGTTTTCAGTACTCTCTCCTTCCCCAGATGGCATAGTGTTAACTGTGGTATTCCCTAATAGAATTTAAGTTGCTCAAGGACAGGGCATGTTTTTCACTTTTGTCTTTTCTCCCAGAGAAGCACAGTGCCACAGACATAGGTGATATTTAATAGATATTGACTTGATGTAATTTAAATGAAATTGAAAGCATGATAATGGGAGTCCCAAAGACTTGGATATTTAAGTGATAATATTCTTTTCTTCATTGCTATTTAAGGCCATTAAAATAATCTGAACATTCTTCACAATGCTTATATTGCAATTAGACTCATTCTTCTAGAGTAAGAAAAACTATTTTTCTCTCTCAGAGGTCAGAGGCTACTACTGAGGAGTTAGAGATGTCTATCTTTAGTGTTATTGGTTCAATCCCTGATTTTGTTTTGGCTCCCTGTCCCATCTCTGCTGTTGACTGGCAGTTATTAACACTCTAGTTTCACTTGACTAATGAAAATCATTTAACTTTCACCAAAGAATATGTTTTTAGATAGAGCAAGAACAAAAGAATTATCATGTACCTTCTCCAATATTTTAGTGTCCAACTGTCCTCTACTGCCTTGGTACCCAGGGAGATTAGGCTTAAAATATAGTTATAATATATCATTACATGTAACAGTAACACCATTTCTATATAACATTGGTTCCCAGTTTCCATTCAAGTGTAGCACCACTGGTTGCTGAATCCCTGAAATTATACTTTGTCTCAGAGCTTTGATGCAGGACTGACTGACTAAAACATTTGAATGAACTCCTCTCCAGTAGCTTAGATGGCTTGCCATTGTTACTTCTTAATGCTCACAAATCAAATAGAAGAAATGCAAAGAAAAAGTATTGTATTCACTGGCCACATCTTGGACTCAGAGGGGCAGGACCCCAAATTCTCTATTTTATATTGCATTGTCTCTCTTCTTTCACTGGAATTCAAACAGGCAAGAAAGAATTAGACCAAGGAGATTGGCTCTAGATGACTAAGTCTTTTTGCATTGACCATCCTGTTCAAAAATACCAGACCAATTATAAAGTACCTGCACACACTTCAAATTCATTCCAGTAGCTTCCATTCATCATCACCATGTTCTTTTAGAAGCAGGCTCCTAATTCTTTTTTTCATGTGAGGGGTTGCATCAGCTGAATATACTAACTACTTACTTCCTATTACATTTATTGTCTCACTGCTTGTATTGGGAAATTACTAATCAGATAAATACTATATATTCAGATAACTGAGAAAATTAGGATAGCAAATGATTAATTGTGGGAATTGAGTAAACCATACTAACTTCATCCTGTAACTCAACTCTGAACTGATTGAATCTCAAATTCTGTCTTGTAAGAATTTTTTTTTTTCATTTTGGTAAGTAGGAGAAAATTTTATTACATTTTGAACTATGCCAAAATGTCTATCAAACTGTGCATAACCTTTGATCTAACAGTGTCTCAAATGGGTTTGTATCCGAAAGAGATGTACAAAATATTTATAGCAAACCTTTTTGTAGTGGCAAGGAACTGGAACCTGAGTGGATGCCCATCATCTGGAGACTGGTTGAAGAAGTAATGGTATATGAATGTAATGGAAGATTGTTTTTCTATAAGAAACAATCAGCAGGATGATTTCAGAAAGGCTGGGAGAAACTTACATGAACTGATATTAAGTGAAGTGAATAGAATGAAAAGAACATTGTACATAGCAACAAGAGTAACAATGAGATGATTCAAGCCAATTCCAATAAACTTGTAATGGAGAGAGCCATCTGTATCCAGAGAGAGGACTATGGGGACTTAATGTGGATCACAACATAGTATTTTCACCTTTTTGTTGTTATTATTGTTTTTTTGCTTGTTTTTGCTCTCATTTTTTTTTCCTTTTTGATCTAACTTTTCTTGTGCAACATGCTTAATGTAGACATGTTTAGAAGAATGGCACATATTTAACTTATATTGGGTTACTTGCTATCTAGGGGAGGGAGAAGGTGGGGAAAGAGGGAGAAAAATATGGAACACAAGGTTTTGCAAGGGTGAATATTGAAAACTATTTTTGCATGTATTCTGAAAAAAAATTATCATAAGAGCACCAGCTTTGAAGTCAGGAGGGCCTGAGTTCAAATCTGGTCTCAGACACTTAACGCTTTCTAGCTGTGTGACCCTGGGCAAATCACTTAACCCCAATTGTCTCAGAAAATTAAAAAAAAAAATCTGTTATAAAAACATTTTACATGTAATTGAGAAAAATAAAATACTAAATATAAAAGATAATCTCTACATAAAAATGATCACTGTGCATTTATTAAAGTTCTCCTCTTGTACAGTAATTAGTTATTTGCAATTAACCACAAACTTTAATTAGCCAAATCACCCTTCTTCCAAAATATTTAGGGTAAACAAAATTTTGGTGCCGTTGCTATTTCTTATTCTGAGTACCCACAATGGAACATGGGCTACATGTAGAAGCTTGGCATATTATATAGAATATAGGAATTGTAGTTGGATATACCTGAATTTAAATCCTAACACCAAAAAAAAATGCAAGAATGATAAACTAGCAAAAATACAAAATAAAGAAGTTTAATGAATAAATATAAACAAAGAAGAAACAATATCATCCCTTCTCATAAACAAGATTGTGTACTTAGCAAATTCTAGAGAACAAACTAAAAATTAATCAAAACAACTATGGTACTGGAGAAACTATCAGCAACAGGGGCAGCTGATCTGTAAGCCTGCCTTCCTTTACCTAAAGTGAATCCCCTTCATTTAAAAGAAACAACAGAAACCTCTCTAGGTTCATGGATAGCTGGCAGTAATCTTCTCTGCATTGAATTGTTTGGCTATCAAAAATCCCCTTTCTTTCCATATCGCACCCATGATCGTGCAAAACATGAAAAACGCATTTGATAAGTGAGCAAAGGGGTCTAGGATAGGGGTCCAGAGACCCTGATAACCTAGCCCTGCCTTCCAACAACGTGCAATATCTACTCTTCCCACACAAAAGGGAAGTTTCTTTATCTATAAAGAAACTCTACATGTTATAGAAGCAATCAGAGAATACTACAGAACTGGACTGCCAATTAAAATATATATATAATATACTTTATTGTGTTTTATATCTTCCACTGACCACTTGCTTTGATTATAGAAATTTGCTATAAGAAGAAAAATCAGGGACATGATAGTTGAATAGTATCAGAACTGGTCCTTAAGGTCTCAACCTGAAAACACATACAGGATAGAGCATCCTTAAAGCAGTTTACTTAGGTAGCTGTCTTAATTTTAATAACTCCACCTTAAGACATACTCAGGAACAATCAGCGGCTTCTTACCACTTGGTAAACTGAATCAGAAGAATCCCACCTTCAGCAGAAATAAAGATTGTTCTTCTACTTCATTCCCAGACATTAATTTCCACCTGCAATGATTCCTTCTGAGTAGCCCATATGGCATATTCCTTTCAGATGGTGGATCACTGGCTTGATGATCTTTCAGACTGTCATACCTGAATTTAAAACTCCAAACAAATATCAGCTTCAGTCCCAAGAGATTTTATCTCCTACAGCAATTCTCATTAATCAAAACCTCAGATGAATCTAACTCAAGTATCCCAGTGAATCTTTTATTTAAAGATTCAACCTAAAAATTCACAGCTTATACAACTTATTTGTCATATCTAAGTAGATGGTTTTAAGTTCAACATTACAGATCATTTTACTTTTAAAATTCCCAATATATAGAAAAATTACAAATTGCATATTATCTATAACAAACATTCAAAAAGGGGAAAAGCAAAAACTATTATTCTCAGAGTCCTCCCTAGATAATGAACACAATTTCAAGATGACTTAATACAACACAATTAAAACTCATACAGAATTTCCTAATTCCACATAAAAGGATTTTTCAGATTTAACATTAATAATTTCTTTTTAAGAATGGAGAAATTAATAAATCAACTTCCTCCAATTGAGGAATACCTACAACCTTTTTGGAAACAGCCCCAAACCTTTCAGATCAGATTGCATGTAAATGTAGGCTGTTCCTTTAAACAATATAATCAATTGATATTTCAATCAGCCAAGAGCTGCAGTTTGCTAAAAGGCAGCTATACCTGATTAATGGGGGAGGCAAATTAGATTGTCACCTGAAAAGACTTCCCTTTTCACTTGGCCACCCTTCCTCCCCACGCCACATGGCATTTCTCTCAACCACACTATGCTTCCTAACTTCCACTTCACACAGTTAACATTTTAGGGTGCCAGCCCCCAAAATCTTATCTGCCAGCCAAAGGCAGATCCCCATCTCAGAAGGATATCTTCCTTCTATATCTCCCTTTCCTTTTTCATATCTCAATCCCAGATGCTAATTGCTCCTTTCATTTCCTCAGAAACAGGCAGTGTGGGGAAGGAAGGTGAGTTAAAACTTCACTAAAAGATTCCTTCCTGTCTCTCCCTCCTCCAGGAAATCATCCAAACCTGTCCACTGTTTCCACAAATCAATCTTTCCTATCCCATTTCTTTAAATCGCCTTCTTCTATGTATTTATATATATTTTTTATTTTTTCCCCTTTTAATTTGACTCTTCTCCATCTCCACCTCCTTCAAAACTCCGAACTCCTAAGATTCACAATATAGTGAATAATTAAATAACTCCATAAAACTTAAACACATGTTCACCATGACAAACTTTAAAACATAACTTATAATGCTTACAAATTACCAAAAATATCTTTCAGAAGGTAACCTATGTTACCAGAACTTTTTTAAACAATTATTAAACTGAATCAAATCAAATGCAGCTTTTAGAAATTTCTCTTTCAATAATAAAAAGCCAATTATTCAAACAAATTTCTAAGATCTCATACCCAGAATAAACAGATCTAGCATGCACAAAGCAACAATATTATTTCCCACAATTTCAGAATTTAAAAACTAAGTTCCCCAAAATTCAATAAACCAAAAAAGACATTGCTTTCCCCCACTTAAGTAAAATTTCTAAAATCCCAATTAAACATTGCAAACAAACTGGATTACCACCTGGTTGTGTGTGTGTGTGTATGTGTGTGTGTATATATATATATACATGCCCGTATACACATACACATATATACACACACACACATTTTAAACTGATTCCCAGAAACTTTTCCCCAAGTTTTTAAAAATTAATCAGCATCAGTTTTCTTTGTTCTCTCTCTTACCTTCCTAGGCCAGAGCAGCTTCTTGAATTAGATAAAACTTCATTGCTCTCTCTCTCTGTCTCTGCCAGAATTTAAAACAGCTAAACTTTTTCTCTTCCTTTTTCTTTCAAATTAGTGCAAACAGGTTACGATTAAGCACAAGTTGAAAACCACAAGCATTTTATGCCAAGCACCAAAACGAAACAATCCCAATATAAAAACTACTCACTAAACTTGCTGGGCATAGTTTCTTTCTCCCTCCCAGACCCTGAGTTTCTGCTGTAGTCAGGGAATGGGAAGGAGGGTGAAAGAAACCACCTTTACTCTATGTTCACTCTCTAGTGACCAACTGTCAGACTCCCCAACTATTATTCAAATGGACTTTCCTGAAGTTCAAAACTTGGCCAGAGTCTCTCTCTCTTTCAAATTAATTCCCTCTATGTATAGATATAGGATCCCAGAAACTGAACTGTTTGGAGACACTCCCATAGTTCTCCTTTACTGATAGAGTCTAAGTATCCTCAAGTACCTTGGCTTTTCTTCTGCTAATTCCTCCTTCTCAACAGAGTAGCCAGTGGAACTAGGAGGTAGAAGTACAGCAGAATCCCAAGGGTGGGGTGAGATATCTCAGGGCATTCCCTTCTCCACCTATTCTCTGCCTCTTAGGCTTGGCTCATTAAGCCAAGCCATTCATCCCTGGAAGCCAGAGATTTGCAAAAGTCCAATTCCTCTGAATTGAAGGGACTTTTCCCCATTCAGGTCTAATTAACTCCACCCTGATCTTGTAGCAGCAATGCTCTCTCATTCTCCTTACCTCTTCCCTTTTCAGTTAGCTAACTTATCCCAATTCTCTCAACTGATTCCCTAACGAACTTCGACTGGTATTCCCTGACCTAGATTCAGGCTTTTGAACACTAGACTGCACTTTAATCTCTCTGTAAAAGGTTCACCCCAATTACAAATGGTCACCTAAGAGCTTTTTCAGAAAGCTTTTATCTGGAATCCAGCAGTCTAACAACACACCTTAATTTAGGAGAGCTTCTTCTCTCAGGCCTTTCAGGCCACCAATGATTCCCAAATTTTCTGAGGCTTACCTTAAGTTGAATTTCAAGATTCCCTGACCATGAGCTCAATTCAACTTATACACACCAGGTTTACTTCTGCTTCTACAATGAGAATCTATTATCAGATGCTTTTGCTTAGTAGAGAGGAGACTGGTGTTGGTTTCAGAGACAGGGACAAAAGGTCCCTCGGTGCCATTATGTCTCTGAAACAGAGCAACGATCTTTCCCTTACTAGGCATTTATCCTGGAGATGAGCCCCCAAAACTGTATGGGATAAAAATACGATTCCTGATTCAAAATCATTACTCCGAGATCTCTCAAAGTGAAGATTAGAAGTTTATTTGAATCTCACGAAATTCTGGACAGTCATTCTTCTCTGGGACACACCAAGGAGAAGAAGGAGGCCCACCTTTCTCAACTGAGCACATGACTTTTATTTAAAAAAAAAAAAAAAAAAAGGAGGCCTGGCTTCCAGGACCTGCCAATCTCCAGAACAAAGCATTCCCCACCCACTAAACACATACATACCAAGCAGACCTTTTGCAAATAGGTAAATTGCAAATAGGTTCCCAGTCAGCCAGGTCTGCCTTTGATATTTTAAAAAGCCACAACTTCTCTCTTCCTGTAATAGGATTCCCAATTCCCAAAAACCCCACCAATCTCTCACAATCATTATTCTGAGAAGTCCTCAGTTTCCCATCTCACTCAATAGAGAAGAAAGGAGGGTATTTCATATAAGAACCATAAAATAAAAATGTTACAATCCAGAGTAATTAATTCAAAGCATTTATTAAACACCTATTATGTCTAAGGCTAAGTAACAAATGATATAAAAGGGTTTTTTTAATAGAAATCCTTTTCTTCAATAAATTCACAATCTAGCTAAGATTGAAGAGGGATACTAAGGGATATATAGGGGATATATAAATAACTATAATACTATTCAGAATATTCTATAATGTATAGCTTATGTTTAAGTGGCACTAGAGATTCAAAGAGGAATGAATGAATCACTTTTGACTAATTCTAGAATCATAAAATTGGGGTCAAAAATGACATGAGAGCTCTTAGTCCAACATGCTCAAATGAAGAAAAGTGTACTAAATCTGAGTCTGAAAATGTTTAAGTGAATTACTCCACATCAAGAGTGACCAAGTCATTTTGACTATTATAAATATCCAAATAAGTACAGAGGTCCTATGAATAAAGATTCTATCTACTTCTAAAAAAAAAAGAATTTATAAATAGAAGTATGTGTAGTATGGAATTACACCCACACATATACACACACATTTGTATCTGATGGTGGTTGTCTTCTGGATGGGAAAGGGAGAAAATAAAGAGAAAGTTGCATAGTAACATATATTTAAAAGGAAAGTCAAGTTGTATATAATAGATTTGTAGTTTCATGTGCAAGTAAATGAATGAATGAATGAAAGAATGAACAAATAAATAAATGGTTTTAAAAATTGGTACAAAAAAAAAAAAGTAATAAAGCCAGCCAGTAGTTGAATTCTGGTTCTTTGTCTAAATCCAGATCTCTTTTCACAATTCTATATTACCTCTCTTTAAAGGGAGGTTTTACAGAGGAAGTAGTATCTTAATTAAATCTTAAAGTAGAAGAAAAATTCACATCTGCAGATGTGAATCAATTCCAGCTATAGGAAATAAGAAGTTCCAAACAATGTATGGATACAAAAGATGCCAAAGATAAAGGAATAGAAAATGTCAGGATTAAACAAACAAACAAACAACAAAAACCAAATGGGAGAAACTTGAGTCAAAACAAATTGTAAAAAACCAGTAAAAAAAACATTATTTTTTTTTAATCTGGTAACAGCTAACTGGCTGCTATCATTTGGTAGTATAAATAATATGATCATAGTTATGCAATAGGAAAATTACTTACATAACTATAAGAAGTATAGCTTGGAGAAATATTTTGGAAGTTTTATATCTTGATGTTCCATGTATTTTTATTGATCACTAAGTGTGACAACTGAGGCAGATCTCTTTTTTCATTCAACAAGACCTTCTATGAAACACTGATGAACGAATTAGCCACTTTTCCCTAATTTTATTGTTTTTTATCCTTCATTTTTGAAAAGGACACATGAAATTGTTCGGTAATGTCTTGACTTGCATGTGTATTTAAGTAACACAAAGGTACTCACAGTTTTCAGCCTGACTCTCTCTTCTAGAGTCACCAAGTCCAGTGGCAAGACAAAAGTCAGGATGACAAGAGATGGCCTGGGATCCAATGGTTGACCATTCCATTCCATCTTCATTGTCTGGCCCAGTTCTAAGCATTCACATGTTTCCACCACCACGGCCATTGAAATAATTGTTCTCATCCTCCCATTCATGTGGGAAAAGTCTTCACATCCTTGGAACAGACATTCCCCTAAATAATGGGTTTAAGGTCTGTCAGTTACTCTCAACCTGGTTTAGCCTATCTGCCAAAATAGTTTACTAGGGTGGAGTCTCTGCACATGCTACAACTTCTGAAGTCACAGGTAAGAGCTGGGTGAAGGCAGATATCAAAGGTAGATGAACAGCCCTGAAAACGGCTCAGCAAACACTCATACCAGAAGTGCTAGTCCTTCCAGAACCATTCATACACACACCTATTATTCTATCTGAGTGCAAAAAATGTGATATAATCTCACACTTTTCCTAAGCCTGAGGGTCATATGTTTGTAGTCTGAAGAAGTCATATTTACATGACACTCTCAATTGGTAATATCGAACCTATGGCCTGCTGAGTAGGATTTAGAAAACTTGAGTGTAAACCAACTAACTTTTTTTCCTCTTGGCAAAATATAGCTTTATAACATTAATAATAAACACCAAAAATAGGAAGGAAAAAAATTTAGAGGACCGATGCTCAAAATAGTAATAATTAATTTCTTGCCTTAACTCTGGAGTGCTTCCATGCTTGTTATACTGTAACCCTAGGTTCCTTACTTCAGAGACAAAGACACATGGTTGTACATTCCCTCTGGAATAATGCTCATCCCAGTATGCTATGTTCAAACAGTCCCTGAAGTTGTTAGAAATCTTGGAGATAAATGTCCTCAAGGTATATCGAACCTTAAAACCTGAGAAGCATCAGGATTTTTGTGCTTGCCGTGACTGTTAGGGGGGAAAAATCGTGTTTTCTGCCAGCTCTAAGCATCAAGTCTTTAATTAGCTGCTTATTCTAACTCCAATTTCTCAAGTGTACTTTGAAGTTTGGCCTTTCTTGTTTATTCCACTTGTGGAGAAGGGTCAAGGCTAACTAGCACACTGCACTGCCCTGATCCTGCTCCATTCTGGCCTGATTTTATAATTTGTGCCTGTATGTGAAATTTAGTTGTCAGAATAGCTAATATATTAGAGCATATTTCTATACCAGTCATTTTGATACCTAATATAGAGGCTTTTAGATAACAAAACAGTCATGAAAACTTGAATTCAGATCTTGCTTCAGAAATATAATAGCTGTTATTAATCCTTTATCTTTTGTGTGTTTATACAAGATTATAAACTCCTTAGAAGCAGGGACCTCATTTAATAGAAAAAGTCCTGGATTAAGCGTTAGAAAACCTGTTTTTTTTGTTTGTTTGTTTTTGTTTGTTTGTTTGTTTGTTTTTTACCATTTATTAGATCTTTTATTCCATTAGTTATTTGATGATCTGTGAGCCTCAGTTTCCTCTTCTGTAAAATGGCAAGAAATACTCTATATGTCATAGAATTATTGTGAAGAGTTGCAAAATTCAAAGTTTTAAAAGATATTTAAATGTGAATTTTAAATTTATTTTTAAAAAACCCTCCACAGTGCTGAAGGCCTCTCTCTAACAGATGTTCAAGAAATACTTATCTGGAGCATATTTCTGTTAATATCTTAATAGTTTCAAGGACCATTTATTCAATATGCCTTGTTTATGTTTTGCTCCTTTTTCTTAATCTCTTTATACCTAATCTACCTACACAATAATCCACATTGGGAAGATAATATTATAGGCTTGTGTTCCAGGTTCTCATTCCTTAACTTCTCAGCACATCAAAAGAATAATAAATGAAAACATAACCTCCTTTTAGGGCCACGCACTAAGCTTCTGTTTTGTTTTTTTTGTTTGTTTGTTTTTTTGGTTTTTGGTTTTTGGTTTTTTTTTTTTTTTTTTTTTTAAGGATGTTTCCAACTCCTAATTCATTCTCAGAAATCCTCAGAGATAACTAACATGTCCTGAGCTCCTTGCTAAGTCATATTGGTTTAGATGACCAGTGACCAGTTCTACCCACTTCCTCAGATTCTCTCTGATGACTTCACGTGCCATAGGAAATGAGTGGAACACTATCCAAAGAACTTGAAATTATATTTTAAAATGGAGAGGCAATGAGGAGAAAATTCTGATTTCTTCCATATGGCAGACTTCTATTGTGGAGTTCCCTCTATCAATTCAGTTTGAACAGTTTATTGTAATTTATAGGCACTAGGAATTTAAGTTATTTGACCAGAATCACAAAGCTAGTATTTGTTAGAAGGAGGAATTGAATCCAGATCTTTCTGAGTTTTAGGTGACCCTTCTACATATCACTGCATTAATACTTCTTATTACATTCTTAGGAATTAAGAATTTTTAATTATATAATTAAAAATTATTTCCCATGAGAAGGAAAGGAGGATTATTCTTCCCATTTTGAGAGAAAAAAGTGAGAGAAATGCATTTGCAGAAACCATTGGCAAGTGCTAACAGGTAAATGGGATTATGCAAGGGCAAACAGAGATATTCATATTAGTTGGCAGAGCAACCCTGCTGGTGCTTATTGTTTATGTACCTTTTTTCTTCCATAACAGAGACCATCACAGACCTTTGAAGATTTTATTCAAAGACATAGACAATCCTGTCACAGTGGTCATTTATTTTATGTAAAAGGATAACTCTGAAATATTAGAAAAACTGCAAGTTGAGGCTTTAGGGAGTCATCTTGAAATAAACAGCTTGTGGGAAACTATGATTGGTTTCTGGATCTTGTAAAGTCACCTATTGAGAGGTAAATGCTATTTTGGAATGTTTTCCCCTATATAATAAATGATTGCTCCTGCCAATTTATACATGCTAGAGCAAAACCATTTCTACATATGAACAGAGCAGGAGTCCCATATTGTTATTTCAGAGTCTCTTAAATGTTGACCTATTTGCTTTCAAATATTTCCCCCAAACCTATGAAGGGAATATCCTTCTCTCTTCTTTAGCCCCAAAGCCTCACAATTAAAGAGAGAGAAATTAGAGATTCCTACAAGATACATCAAAACAAATTCGGTGCCCAGAAGAAGCAGGCTAATTATATCCTTAGATCAACAATCCAAAGAAAGAGGAAATTCCAACACTGATCCTACTGGGTAAGTCATGAGAAACCATCTCCTTAGAGATGAAATCCTAGTCACAGGTTCCATTAGTGAAATATCTCTAGGATAGAACTCCTGGAAAGGAAGTCAGAAACCTGACAACACTAATGTCTGTTAGGAAAATTTCCTCCTTTCTTCCCTCTTTCCCTCCCTTCCTCTCACCCTCCCTCTCTCCCTTCCTTTGTTTCTTCCTCTTTCCCTCTCCCCCTTCCTTCCTCTCTTCCTTTCTTCCCTCCCTCCTTTCCTTCCTTCCTCCTTTCCTTCCTTCTTTTTTCTTTCATTTTTCCTTCCTCCCTTCCACCCACCCTCCCTCTGTTCCTCATTTCTTTCTTCCTTATTTTTCTTTCTTTTTGTCCCCTGCTTATCACAGTACTTCAGATGTCCATAATTAGATTCACTTTTTCTATTTAAAATGATTCTATAATATCATTTGTTGAAATATACGTTTTGTAAAGGGAAAAAGTGCACCAGTTTTCTTCCCCTCTGGTCTTAATAACTTTATTTTTAATTAGATTATTCAATGAGTAAATTGTTTACCAGAACTCTGGGGAATAAGACATTATAAGGAAAGTTTTGACAGGATGTGGAAGTGGGGTAAAGGAGAAGGAAAGAAAGAGCAGTAGAAAGGGAAAAGAACAAAACATGAAGTTTTAATGTCCTTATTGGCATAAGGTGCCAAATGAACTGGGGAACCTTGGAGAGTTATGAGGTACCATGAGGTCACTAAACACTTGGTAAGGGGAAGATGATGAACATTGAAAGGAGGAACCTAAAACATGATGTTTAGTATCAAGGACAAATTCACCACTTCATTATTCTCTGAGGCTAATTCTATTAGCATGGATGGAATTGTCAAATTATTTAGCTATCCTCTTCAGAAATATGGGTTGAAAAGGTTGAAACACAGGAAAGGAAGTTTGACCTGATGAAAATCACAGAATCACAGAATCTCAGAGATTGAAAGGATTTTGAGTAATCATCTAGTCCAACGGGAAAAAGAATTCTCATTCAAATATACCTAATGGACATTAGTACTATTCCCATTTATTAGATGATATTCCTTAAAAGGGCAATTTTGTGCTACTTGCTAGATCACCAGAAAATATTAAAAAATAACCACACTCAAACTTAAACAAACTAGTAAGATTTTTGGATATAGAAACAGAACTAAAAACACAGTTACAATGGTGCTTCCAGGTGGGAAACTCAGAAGTGCAGCCTAGCAAGAAATGAGGAGGGATAATGTAAAATAAGTCTAGAAAGAACAGTTGGAATTAGATTGTAGACAGCTTTAAATGCTGACCTGGAAGACTTTGTATTTTTTTCTGCAGACAACAGGAAGGTCCTAAAATTTTTGAGCAGGGAAATATCATAGGCATATGTGTGTCTTAGGAGATAGTTTTTACTAACTTTTGTGGAGCATGAATTGAAAAAAATAAATACTAAAAACAGGGAGTACCATAGGAGCTATTAAAAATAACCTAATCAAGATATAATGAGGGCACAGCACAAGTGTGAGAACAATAGACAATGAGCTTGGAAAGATAAGTTGGGTCCAGATTGCAAACAGTTTTATAATAAAAGTTTATAATCTAATAGGCAATGGGAAGCCACAGAATTTTGTTGAGAAAGGAAATGACATGATCATTAGGGGGAAAATAAAACAAACTTTGTGAAGACTAGACAGTAAAGAAGAGAGACTTGAGACAAAGAAATTTATTAGGAGACTGTTGTGAAAAATTTAAGCAAGAAATTATGAAAGCCTGAACTAAAGTGGCATGTGTAAGTACAGAAGAGTCAAATGAGAAAGATGTTGTGGAAGTAGAAATACAAAGATGGCAATAGTAGGGGGGAAAGTGGGAGCATGGGCCAAAAGGCCTCTATTTTCTTGTAAGTGGTATATGAGTTCCTTGACTGAAAGAGTGGAAAGTTGAAGAAATGGGAAGGCTTGGAGAGATAAGAGAATGCTTGTAAAAGAAATATCACTAGAGAGATGTATTATATAATCCAAGGGAGGAGAGAAATATGAGCAGATAAGGTTGTTAACTGTATGAAAAGCTGAAAAGAGTTCAAGGACATTAATGACCAAAAAAGAGTATATTAGATTTAGCAGATACAAGATAATAACTTTTCAGAAAGTGATTTAATCAAGAAATAAGGAAGTATCAGATCCATGGGATCTTAGTCATCATTTCAATGTAAATTATTCTTTGGAATTAGGAATTATATTCTATCAAAGAAACCTCCTCCAATGGCATCATTCATAGCTCATCCATGCTTTTTCATACTATTTGATTCTTGAACATGTCCTCCCATAAGGCCTCCAATTTTTATAGCAGTGATGATGGTGACAGTATCTTGATCAGATCCCCAGCAGAGCAGAAAATTTCCTGGCAATGGTTAATCTAGAACAACTTATTAAACTACTTCTCACTGGGATAGTGACTAATGGACAAAAAAGTAAAACTAAACACAGAAGATAAAATTCTCAAACCATTATACATGTCTACACTATTATTTCCTTAATATGTTTTAACTTTAATAGATGAATCCATTGAGAGTGCTAATAGATTAAGTAGCATGACCTCAGTCACATGGTGCAACACCATGTTTATTTTGACCTGCACATGTGCTTTTGAACTTCAGGCTATTTCTAATATAAATCGATTATCTGGGGAAAATCTCTGAGCTGCTAGTAGGAGCAGAGCTAACAAGACTGATTTTAAAACAGATAGGATAAACTTGCAGAAGAAAAGAAAAGGAAAAGAAAAGAAAAGAAAAGAAAAGAAAGAAAGAAAGAAAAGCAAAAGAAAGATCAAAGAAAGAGAAGAGAAAAGGAAAGAAAAAAAACAATAACAAAGGACTGAATGATTTGAGTTCTATTCTGATTCTTCTCTTATCTAACTGCATCATCAGCTAGTCAACAAATCAATAAGCATTTATTAAGGACTTACTATGGGTCTAAGCACTAGAAATACAAATAGAAGCAAAAAAGAAAGACAGTCCTAACTTCAACGAGTTTACATTCTGATGGGTAAAAACAATGTATAAAATGAAGATGAAAAAAGGAAAGGTGCTCAGTACAGGACCATAATGCAAAGTAAGGTTTGCAGCCTAATGAGAAATAATGGGATGTCTGACTTGGGAACCTCCTTCAAATAGAGGTTCTAGAAACAGACAAATAGAGGGAAGATCATAAAGAAAGAAGGTACTTCTGAGGAGTGAATTCCAGGGATAGTTATCTTCCAGAAAAGTCCAAATTTCAGCCCCATAAAAAATGTGTAACCTTAGGTGAACATTTAACCTTTTCATGATTCAGTTTCTATAAAATGAAGAAGTTAGACAAGATGATAATTTATAGGTAATTTGCAATAGTGATGGCTAACATATATCTAACACTTTAAAGTTTACAATTTCTTATGGTTTATATTATATTATTTGAGTTTTGCAATAACTCTGTGGGGTAGATCTTCATTTTATAGATGAAGAAATTGAGACTGAAAGAGATTAAGATGAGTATATCACAAAGCTAGGATAGAGGCATGATAAAGAAAAAGTAAAAAAATTCAATTATCATCTTTTAAAGCTCTGTTAAAAAAGCAGTACAACTGATGAGTTCTTGACTTGCCTTGATAACAATTACATTCTTGAAAGGGAAATGGGGTAATACTTCTTGAAAGAAGTAATGGGGGAGAGGAGGAACTGCTATTATGAATTTCATTCTGACCAATATGAAGCCAATGGTTGGAGGGAGTGTCTATGTAGATGATAAGAATCAGAAATATCTGGCATATGGCCTAGATTTTTACTGAATTTTATATAAAGATGAATTTTTAAAAATATGCACAGAAAATAGAAGCATGATTAGAAAGATAAGGAAGAAGTCAAAAGAATTTCATCTGGGCAGCTAAATGGCACAGTGCATAGAGCACCAGCCCTAAAGTCAAGAAGACCTGAGCTCAAATTTGACCTCAGACACTTAACACTTATGAGCTGTGTGACCTTAAGCAAGTCACAACCCTAATTACCTCACCAAAAGAAAAAAGAAAAAAAAAGTTTCATAATCCTCTAAGGCAGACGACTCTTTATATGTCTTTTGCACATCTGGGAGAAGTGGAGTTCATGTGCCTGATTTTTCTTGCCTCAAAGAACGTATTCCTTACAAAAATAAAGCAGACATTTAAAGAACTCCCCCTTTCACTCAAGCAAATTTCAGATAATTTTTGAGGGTTCTTTGTTGAGTAACTTCCTCCATTCTTATCAGAGCTCAGTAGCAGTCAGCATTGAGCTAAGACAAAGATATTCATTGTTCCTGAATTTTCATGTATTTTGGATCATTGTGGATTGTACAGCTCATATAGTAACGCAGTTTCACATACAGCATGACCAGCATATAGGAAAGGAAGACCTTAGCTTAAAATGTCCCTGATGGCAGCAGCTTGATATTGCACATGATGGACTCTTTAATGACCTTGTCTTTGGGCATATAGCAGACACAATTGATTCAGTGGGTTACAAGAGGCAGTCCTTTTTGTTAGGTCTTTTGTTCAGCTACTTTATGATCATGTTATGAGAGAGGAGCCCAAAGAACCGCTAAAAACAGTTCCAAAGACCTTAAAACATAAAACAGAACAAAGACAAATGTTATTCAAATGTCTCGCTTGTATCCATTTCTTTGTGAATTCATTTGGGGTTTTCTTGGCAAAGATACTGAAGTGGTTTACCATTTCTTTCCCCAGCTTATTAACTTGCCCAGGGTCATATAGCTAGTAAGTCTCTGAGGCCAGATTTGAGTTCACGTTTTACTGACTTCTGGTCCAGTGCTCTATCTATTGTTACACCTCGCTGATAAATGCTGAGGACTATTACTTTTGTTTGTTTGCTTCATTAAGAGGTTTTTAGGTGATACTGATAGCAAGATAAGTATTAGGTAAGTATCAGTGGATTGTATGGGATGTAGGGGAAATAATAACATATAGTAGTGAGAAGGTAAAACTACTCAACTTCACTTTTTTTCTACTAAGAAAAAATGATCCTTGGGCTCAGAAGAATAGAACAAAAATGGCTAATTGGGGATTTAAATCTAAGATAAGGAATGCAGTGTCATAGAAATCAAGTTAAGATCAAATAAGAATTTTCATCCTAACTTCAGGGTATTGAAATAATTTGTGGATGTGACTGGGGACTCAATAACATTCATCTCTAAAAAAATCATGGAGAAGAGTAAAAATAAAACTGGACAAGTGATTGGCAAATTACCTGATTTTTTAAGGACAAGAAGATTTGATTCTTTATCCTTTAGGCTGATTTGACTTCAGGCAAAGACATATTTTGAACATAGTTACAGTGTCTATTGATTTTGCTTGCTTCCTTATTTCTTATAAGCTTTTTCTTTTAAAATTTTCAGCTAATTGTTAGAAGAGTGATCTCTAAAGAAGATGGTTATTGTAACCCTTTTAATATTTACAATAAAAGAACAGAACCATGTTCAAAATGAGGCATTGATAAACAAGATAGTTTTGAAAGGAAGATAAGGAAGATATAGATTTTATTACATCCTTATAGCCATATGAAGTGGCGTAATTTCATATACAACCCTCTTTTGTGTTCTGTGTGGACAGAAATGTTCTTTTTTGGCTATATGAATAATAAAAGAAAAATTTTAAATAAAAAAATACAATATATAAAATTAACTCATGACAAAAAAAATGGAAGAGATAGCTGACTCACCGAATCATAATCCAAAAATATCTCAACAGGCTAAAACTAAATGAATGAGATAATATTTTGTGAAAGTACCTCATATATTAGACTTTATACTTTATACTCAAATTAACTCTAAAGGAATATAAGGAAAGACACTATTTTTTAAAATGACGAACTGATATGGTATATGCTTATTTTATTTCCTTCCCCTTTCTCTTCAAATCTGATGAAACTTACTAGTAATAAATGCAAAATCCTTCATTTAACTTTGAAAAGTCTATTATATAAATATGGATAGAAAAAGCATGGCTAGAAAATAGTTCATGTGAAAAGAAAGAGATCTAAGGTTTTTTAGTAATATACAACCTGAATATGAGTTAAAATAATATATATCTACCAAAATAAAAAATAAATATGGTGTTGGGATAGATTTTTAGAAATTCTTTTTTACAATTACTATTTCTAACTCCCATTTTCCCTTTTCTTTTCTCCCAATACATTCTTCTCTCAACCTTTAATTTCATCATTTAAAAAATATATTATGCATTCATATTCAACTCACATCTATCCTCTGTCAATATATACTCTTTCGATTGGCCATAATAATGAGAGTTCTAATGAGGTATAAGTATCATCCTTCCATGTAGAAATGTAAACAAGTAAACTTTAAGTCCCTTTTGATATCACTTTCCTAATTACTTCCTTATGCTTCTCCAGAGTCCAATATTGAAGGTCAAAATTTCCATTCATTTCTAGTCTTTTCATCATAAATGCTTAAAAATCTTCTACTTCTTTGAATATTCTCCTTTTCCTCTGAAGGATTATGCTCAGTTTTGCTGGGTAGATGATTCTTGGTTGTAATCCTACCTCCATTGCTCTCTGGAATATATTCCAAGCACTCTGGTCTTTTAATGTAGAAGCTGCTAAATCTTGTATTGCCCTGACAGTGGCTCCACCATACTTGAATTGTTTTTTCTTGCTTGCGATGTTTTTTCTTTGACCTGGGAGTTCCAGAATTTGGCTATAATATTCCTGGGAGTTTTCATCTTGGGATCCCTTTCAGGAAGTGATCAGTGGATTCTTTCAACTTCTATTTTATCCTCTGGTTCAAGAATAGCAGGACAGTTTTCCTTGATAATTTCTTGAAAAATGTTGTCCAGTATGGCTCTTTTCAACAATGAGATGATACAAATGAGTTCCAATTGTTCAGTGATGAAGAAAGCCAACTAGACCTAGAGAGAGGACTGTGGGAGCTGAGTGTGGTTCACAACATAGCATTTTCCCTCTTTTTTGTTGTTTGCTTAGATTTTATTTTGCTTCTCTTTTTGTCTGTGTGGCATGATAATTGTCTAAATATGTATACATATATTGGATATAACATATATTTCTACCATGTTTAACATATTGGACTACTTACCATCTAGAGGAGGGTGGAGGGGGAGGGGAGGGATTGGAACACAGGGTTTTGCAAGGGCTAATATTGAAAAATTGTCCATGCATACGTTTTGAAAAATAAAAGGCTTTAATTAAAAAAAAAACGTTAATGAAAAAAAAAGAAAAATTATGTTCAGTCTCTTTTTTTCATCATGAATTTCAGATAGACCAATTATTTTAAAATTATCTCCCCTGGATCTATTTTCCAGGTCAGTTGTTTTTCCAATGAGATCATTCAAATTGTCTTTTTTTATTTTTCACTTTTTGGTTTTGCTTTATTTTCATAAAATCATTAGCTTCTATATGCTCAATTTTAATTCTCAAGGATTTTCCTCAGAGAGCTTTTGAACATCTTTTTCCATTTGGCCAATTTTGCTTTTTAAAACCTTCTTCTTATCATTAACATTTTGTAATTTCCTGTTATGCCATTCTCAAATCTTTTCCTAATTTTTTCCCCTCTATCTCTGTTACTTGATTTTCAAAATCCTTTTTGAGCTCTGCCATGGCCTGAGATCAATAATTATTTTTCTTGGAGGGTTTGGATGTAGGGACTTTGACTTTGTTATCTTCTGAGAGTGTGTTTTGATCTTCCTTGTCACTATAGTAACTTTCAATAGTCAGAAATTTTTTCTGTTGTCTGTTTATTTTCCTAATCTAATACTTGATTTTTAGCTCTTTGTTAAAGTAGGGCTCTATTTCCAGGATAGAGGGTGCACTGTACCAAGCTTCAGGGATTTTTTTTGCAACTATTTTCAAAGATCCTTTTAGGGATCTGACCACAAGCATTCTTTTCTGCTATGGAATTATGAGAAGTGTTCCTGCCCCAGTATAGTTGTAAGATCGAGTGTGCTAAAGCAACAGAGTCCTGTTTTGCTGGTTCTAGAACTGAGGCTGGGGTCAGGTCTTGGGCTGGGGCTGCAATGGCACAACCTACACCAAGACTGTGCTGGACTCCCATCCTGGTTTCACAGACTTTTTTCTGCTCACCTTAAGTTATCTTTGGCTGGAAAATGTTCTACTTCATCTTTTTTTGGATGTTGTAACACTCTAAAATTTGTTTAGAGTTATTATTTAAAGAAATTTGAAGCAGATTGGGGGAGAATTTTGGTGAATTCCTGCCTTTATTCCATATATATATGTATATATGATTGTATTAGCTTTTTAGTATATTAGTTTTTAAAAGTCATAGCATAGTATTGGCTCATATATCTGCAAGAAGATTAGATCAAGGTAATTTCTGGTCAATAGAAGGACTCTCCAATCAAATTGATATCATAAAATGTGGACCTTGGGAGATATGGGAAATATAACTCACTATGATATTTGAATAAGCCTGCCATTACTTTATAGGGTACTATTGGGCCTGTCTTCAATATGCTTAGCTGACTAAGTCTTAAGAGAATGGATTCTTGTCAGTGGACCCACTTCTCTCTGTAATCTATAAAAAGTAAGTATACAGACCAATTTACAT
Source organism: Myrmecobius fasciatus (assembly GCA_023553655.1). Taxonomy (NCBI): domain Eukaryota; kingdom Metazoa; phylum Chordata; class Mammalia; order Dasyuromorphia; family Myrmecobiidae; genus Myrmecobius; species Myrmecobius fasciatus. Next base: position 38,101 of record JAJPUD010012205.1, read on the forward strand.
TCTCTCTCTGACTCTCTTTCTCTCTGTTTCTCTGTCTGTCTGTTTCCTATATACATTTCTTTCATTCTCTTCTTGGACTCTGAGAAAACAGAACAGTACACAGAAAAAAAAACAAAAACAAAAACTTCCATTGTGGTGAGGAAAGAAAATAACTATACTCATGCACAGACTCCTTCAGGAATCTAGCATGACACAGAAATTGGATAATTGGAACAACTGATTGCCATGCATTAGGCACAAATGCCAGTAATATAAATTTGCCATCACTTTTGAACACATCAAAAGCTGGAATCCTGAAGGTGGTTTTTTTTCAGTCCATATTTTAGAAACAACCAAAGCATTAGTTGATATGGCAGAATTGCACATCTTTTGAAAGTCTGCAAGAGGAGATCCAGGTTTGGATGTGAGCTCAAGTTAAAAGTTCCTAAGTTTTAAAGTTTGAGAATTAGCATATTCCCTAGTGAGAGAAGGGTATTTCTTGATACTACATATTCCTTGGATAAAGATGGTTCATGTAATTACTTTGTTACATTCTACTTTAAGAGAAAAAATTTTGAGGTTTTTTTTTTGACAATGCAAATTTATTGGAAAGGAAATTGCTTTTTCAGTAGTTCTCAAAATATTTTCAAAGGAGAATCTTTCCCAAAGAGTGGGACTACAAATCTTGGGAGTACTTCATAGGATTCTTTGGAAATGAGGGGACTCATTAGAAGAGAAAAGAGTTTCCTCTAACAATAACTCCAAGTTCCATTTTCTTCCGGGGAAAGATAAGAGCTACCTCAGTACTTTATTAGTTTCCTCTAAATTTTCACAGGATCTTTTTGTCTTTTGGGATTTCTCTGTGTTGAAATAAAATCTTTCCTATCTCTGGTAGGCATTTGAAAACTTTAGATCTTGTATTGCAGTTGATGACCCCATTTACCTATACTTGAAGAAAACCCAGATATGAAGGATAAACATATCAGGAATCTTTTCTAGAATAAAAAACAGGTAGGGGCAATGAAGTAAAGAGAGAAGCTGACCCTTTAGAAAATTGAACCTTTCTGGGAGTCTGAACCATAAATTCCATAGTTAACTAAAATCCTTATTTTTTTACTTGTCTATCTCATGCCAAACTTATATAATTAACATTTTGAACCAAAGCATAATTGTACATCTGTCCCCTAATTTGAACTTAATCTTTTGTAGTCCCAGTCCATAATTTTGGCCTGTCAAAGATATTTTTTGAACTCTAGTTAACCATATATTTGCTATCTCCATCATCCTTGTCACCTGCAAAGTTTGCTAGCATTTTATATTTCCATACAACAAATACCATGAAAATAATCTTCCATGTTGATATTAGTCTATTTATTCTTTTGAGGGATAGAATTATTCATGTAATTACAAACATTCTTACCCAATCTTCCCAGACCACATTTTCTCATGTTTTTCATAAAGATATCAGAAGAAATTTTATTAAATACCCTAGAAAATGTCAAAAAACAAAGAAAACTGTTAAATTGAATGAGGGCATTTCTCAAATACTTCATAATCCTAAATAAGTTCATCATTTTGCCTTTTTCTTCATTTCTATAATGCTAAATAATTTTGCATTTTTCACATCTAACACTATAGAAGGCCTGGGAGTTACTAGTGGTATCAGTGGGCAGAACTATCATCAATACCTAAGGCCAGATAATATTTAGATGTGACTCTGCCTGCTGGCACATTTTACTTTCAGAAAGCCCTTAAGGGAAAGCCACAGAAAGTGACTGAATGAAAACAAATAACAAAATTAAAGTACAATGCTGATGACTGTTCTTCAAACTCCTAAGCTAAAAGTAATGTATCCCTAAGGAATTCAGTGCTATTTGGTAATATAGACAACTATTCATTATCCATGAACAGGTTATATGAGTTTGAGGAAAGCCATGGAAACACATGTTCCCTCCTGCCTTATGGTTTAGGCCACAGTAGCCAAGAGCAAGACTGAGGCCAGATCAATCCAGGAATGAGTATAGAGTGTCTGATAGTGTGTGTCAATGTGCTTTTTTTTTCTGATTACCATTCAAAAACAAATATAAATGTTCCTTTCAATAACCCATTATTTTCAATTAACCATGACTCATTGCTTCTCTTAGCATAGACAAATTAGAATTTGCTATGGTTTTACATATGCCCCAAATGGGTCATTTAGTGTCCAGATATCCCCCAAAATACCTCAAAATTGATATTCACATACTGTCAATATTGAATTCACTTCTGAATCCAGGGTGAAAATTGAGTGGTTTTTAGAGGAGAGGGAGAAATCTCATTATGATGTCTAGAAATGTTTCCTAGACTATACACAATGGAGCTTAAAAAAGAAAAAAATCAACTGTCTAGCCTTCCAGTAACTCTTTTCTAGAAGTGGAGTACAATCGATCAAACCTTTATGATTCTCTGTTTATGGCATCGTGTCCACAGAAATGGGCAACTTCACAGTCTCCAGTTATGAATCAGTAATAACAATAACAAAAGTTTTTCTAGATAGATAACTGCATTTTAAAAAAAATAACTAACACAACTAATCAGAAAAGCATTAAGAGCAAATCAATTAACACTTAAGATCATTTCTGCTTCCCTTGGGACTCAAGAGGCTTTTAATATAACATAAGTAGTCTTTTGGGAAGAGAAGGTAACTTGGGTTCTACCCTGAAAGTGTTTTGTTTTGAGGCAATTGGGGTTAAGTGACTTGCCCAAGGTCACACAGGTAGGAACTGTTAAGTGTCTGAGACCAGATTTGAACTCAGGTCCTGCTGACTTCAGAGCTGGTGCTCTATCCATTGCACCACCTAGCTCCCCCCTGAAAGTGTTTTGAATTGAGTATGAAGCTAATTTCTTTTACCAGTGTAACCAAAAACAATGCAAACAATAATAATGAATGACATAGATAGTATAGTGTAGTAGGCAAAGAGTTGATCTAAGAATCACAAAATCAGGATTCAAATTCTACCACTGACACTTGATGACCATGTAACCCTGGGCAAATTATTTGAGTTCAGGACCCCAAGTCCTCTCTTTAAAATTGTGAGTTGTAGAGAGGATTTTGGGAAAATGGCAGAATAGGTTGGTACATTTCAAGCCCTCTAGATTTCCCACAAATAGAACAAATTTGTGCCTCAGAGCAAACATAGGCTGGTAAAAAACAAAGAAGACTGGGGGTAGAACCTCATAGAACCTGAGAAGATCCAAAGAAAGATTTGGGGCCAGGGATTAATCCACATGAAATTCAAACAACTCCAAGCAAACTCCACAGAAATATCAAGTGGGGAGACCTGGGGTGAGCTGGTTTGACTGAAGCCTCAGCAGGGATCCCAGAAACTTTCATCTTCTAAACTGTTTGAGAAATCAGAGTCTATGTCCAGGAAGACTGAGGGAATCTCAGTTAATTAGGAATGGCAGAACCAGTTGTGCTACAGAGATGTGACCCTGGGAGAGAAGGAACCAGAACATCTGGTGAATACAGAGACAGTAGGGCAGGGACACTCCTGCCTAAGGGCACTTGCAGGAGAGGGGAGCTCTTGATTTGAAGTTCCTGGTCTGAGGGGAGAGCTGAGGTGAAGCCAGAGGCACTATTCCCTGCACCCCACAATTAGAGGTGCTTATGCTAATGGCTCTTATTTTTTAAATAAATGAACTGACAAAGAAGAAAGAATCCCATCACAGAAATGTACAATAGGAACTGGGAAGACTGGGATTTATCTTCATAGGACACTGAATTTAAAAAAAAAAAAAAACTTCTACCCCAAAGAGTAATGTGAAATGGTCCCTGCCCAGAGAGAATTTATAGAAGAATTTATAGATAAAAATCAAATGAGAGACATTGAGGAAAAACTAAAAAAAATAAAAATAAAAACCATCCAAGGAAAACAAGAAGTTTATGAAAAAATAACCAACTAGAAAGGGAGATACAGAGTTTTAAAGACAAAAATAATTCTCTGAAAATTAGGATTTGGGTAAAGGGAAATCAGTGAAGCTATGAAAAACCAAGAAATATCAAAACAGATTGTAAAGAATGAAAAAATAGAATAGAATGTGAAATATCTTACAACAAAAATGACAGATCTTAAGAACACATCAAAGAGAAAATATCAGAATAATTGGATTGCCTGAAAGTTGTGACCAGAAAAGGCCTTTGACACATCAATGCAAGAAATAATATAAGGAAACTATCCTGGAGTGAAAGAACATGAAAGGAAAATAGAAATTGGAAAATCTACCAATCACCACCTCAGTGAGATCTTATATGGAAAGCACATAGGAACATTATTGCCAAATTTCAAAACAACCATATTAAAGAAAAAAATTGGCAAGAAACAAGAAAAAAAATTAAAATATGCTGGAGCTACAATTAGAATTGTACAGGACTGATCAGCAGCTACAATAAAAGACTGCAAGTCCTGGAATTGTATCTACCAACAATCAAAAGAATTAAGGCTGTGGCCAAAAATATTTGATCCAGCAAAATTATCTATAACATTGAATGAGAAAAAAACAGACATTCAATGAACTTGCAGATTTTCAGGACTTTAAATCACCCAAACATAATGGAAAATTCGACATATAAAAGCCAATATTAAAGATCAATTTCAAGGAACTCAACATGGACAAATTGGTTTTTGTGTTTACATGAGAAAAGAATAGTTTATGCTTCAGATTGACATCAATAATAGGACAGCTCAAAAGAAAGACTGGGGCAGAGTTAAAGTAAAAATAATAACTGTCATACAAATGAGGTGCAGAGGCAGAATAGACACAGAACCATTAGAGGAGAAACGAGGGCTTGTAGTTCTGAAAACGTACTCACATTGGGAATGGGTTAAATAGACAACACTACATATGTACCAAGAAGGTATTCCTCCAAAATCTATAAAGAAATAAGGGGAGAGAGATAGTCACACAGGGAAGCAGAGGGGGAAGAAGACAGGAGAGGGGTGGGGGAGTTTAAGTAATAGTAGGGCAAGTTAGTAGCAGAATTAAAGCAAAAACTCAGCAGGGACAGACAGGAAAGATTGTGTGGGGATGTGTGTGTGGGGATGTATATATCTACATATGTATACATTATATTCTTTTTTAACTATAGCCTGCTTTTGGGGAAGTGAAAGGGGGAAAATAATAAAATAAAAAATAAAAAATAAAAAACGTGAGCAGCAGAGAAAAAAGCACAATTTATAAAGAAATAAAGAAAAATGGACACTCATGAATATAATTTCCTCTCTCTCTGTCTCTCTCTGTGTCTCTCTCTTTCTCTGTTTCTGTCTCTGTATCTCTCTCTCTCTCTGTGTGTGTGTGTGTGTGTGTGTGTGTGTGCTTTATGTATAGGCTTTCTTGATCTAGTAATTTGTTATATATTTTGAATCTTCCCTGATGTTCCACTTAGCCTGTAACAAGGTTCTTTTTTGTTTTGTTTTATTTTTTGGTTTTTTTTCTGTTTTTCTTCTTTCTTATTCAATTTTTTAATAAAAAAAAATAAGAATGCTTAAAATTGTGTAAACTCTCAAAAAATTAAAATGTGAATTGCAAATAGATGCCTATCTATATTAATAGAGGGAATTCCTTACATCCATGAAATTACAAGTCAGGTCTGAAACCTAAGGATCACTTACTTTAAAAGTTTGACTAGCAAACATTTGTGGATATATAATATTGTGGATATGATGGTTCATTATACCATGTGCAATTAAGAATTTGTATCAGTTGAAAATATATTATCATACTACTTCTAAGTTTTCTCTCACTGGAAGTGTTAAAACAATAGCATGTATCCACTTTTAGAGTATATTGTAATGGGTATTTGTGAATGCAGAATACAAGGTTTTTTGTTGTTTTTAACTGAAAATATTTTTTTTATTTTTTTATTAAAGCATGTTATTTACAAAACATATGCATGGATAATTTTTCAACACTGACCTTTGCAAAAGCCTTCTGTTCCAAATTATCCACTTTTTCTTCATCCCCCCTGCCCTAGATGGCAGGTAGTCCAATACATGTTAAATATGTTAAAATATTTCTCAAATAACATATGATATATGTTAAATCCAATATATGTATACATATTTATACAGTTATTTTGCTGCATAAAAAGCATAGGATCAAGAAGGAAAAAACTGAGAAAGAAAACAAAATGCAAGCAAACAACAATAGAGAGAGTGAGAATGCTATGTTGTGGTCCACATTCAGGACCTCTCTATGGGTGTAGATGGCTCTCTTCATCACTGAACAATTGGAATTGCTTTGAATGCTTTGAATCATCTCATTGTTGAAGACAGCCACATTCATCAGAATTAATCATCATATAATTTTGTTGCCATGTATAATGATCTCCTGGTACTGCTCATTTCACCTAGCATCAGTTCATGTAAGTGTTTCCAGACCTCTCTGAAATCATCCTGTTGGTTGTTTCTTATAGAACAATAATATTCCATAACATTCATATATCATAATTTATTCAGTCATTCTCCAATTGATGGTCATCCACTCAGTTTCCAGTTTCTTGCCACTACAAAAAGGGCTGCCACAAAGAATTTTGTACATGTGGGACCCTTTCCCTTCTTTAAGATCTCTTTGGGATATAAGCCCAATAGAAATACATGTAGAGTACAAGTTGAATTAAATAGCTGCTAAATTCCCCTCTAATTGGAAAACCCATGATTCTGATTCTATGAATGGTCTTTTCTCACTCTCTGTGTTGTGTCCCAGAAACCAATATTATGGAATATATGGACAAATTTATAGAGCATTGCTCCAGAAAGAGAAGATTAATTTTAGAAAATTATATTCAAGTTTTTGCCTCTCAGTTGATTCTGTTTCTTTTTTTGAAGGTGAAGGTGAGTAAAAATGTCAATTAGATTTAAAAAATGCATGTTGTTGATAGCAAATTATGACCAGTTTTGTTCCTGAACATGGGGATATTATGTCCTTCTGTTTCTATGGCAATCATGTGAGAGATGATACTGAATTACTGCCACCTTAAATCCATATCCATATTTTCAGCTATTCCTTTTCTCGCTGTAGCTAGAACAACTTCTCTCCATCACTGGACCACATTAATTATCTCCCCAAGGAAAAAGTGTACTATTTTTATAGAGAGGAGGTGATTTGCCTAACACAGACAAATTATTAGATGAAAATAGATGTGAAACCTTGAAACCTTTAAGTAATTTTAATTAAGAACTTTGTGATGCAAGAAATAATAGCAGATTGAATGATAGAAATTATTCCTTGCAGGGGTGGAACAGCAATGAGTGGACTTTTGACAGGATTCAGCTCCTGGTAAGTAAGGTTAATTGCAACCCTGAAACAGGGAAATTAGAAATGAAAAAAGGTCTATGAATAAAAAACAAGTCATCCCTTTTCCTCTCTAAGCAAAACTGCTCTCTTGTGAACATTTTTATTCTACTCTTTGTTATTTTAAAGTAATTCTGAAGGATGAGATATCCATTCTTTGGGGAAAGATTCCAGTTTGATCAAAGACATCAGGAAGATTTCCCTGACACAAACACAGAATTCCTACATTTATATTCCTTCACTCCTACATGCCCTCTGGTGACAGCATTTACCATGTATAAATATAGGTGACATAAACTAGTATATGCAGCTAAATGGTAACATACAATAATGGGTAGGGCAATGAAGGAGGAATCAGGAAATATGCTTGAATGCTGCTATCAACTATATGTCTCAGTTCTTCTATCTGTAAAATAAGCATATTCATCATTCATTATACAAAGTTATAAGAAAAGTGCTTTGCAAACCTTAATATGCTATATAAGGGTAAGTTTTTGTTATAAGTATGTATATATAAGTATAACAAAGTATAAAACTTTGTTATAAATCAATGGAATAGCTACATGGTGTCAAAGGTAATTTTTAGTAACTGCACTAAACTGAGAGAAAGAAACTGCCTGGGTACTCTGAAAGCTTTGGCTTTGACCTCAACAAGACCCATGGTTTCCTGTTCTTGCTTAGACTTTTTACCCCCCACAGAATCATGGGGGAATTGATAAGGAAAAATGGAATCAAAAAAGTTCTGTTTCCTTTCCTCAGCATCTTGTCCTTCGTTTTCATTGAGTACTCTAGAACTATCTAACATGATCCTTTGTTGAATGCTAATATTCTAGCTGTTATATTTTTGATATTTAAGGGCCTGGATCTTTTCTAATTTTAATAGAGAGTTACTGTGTACCATCACATTTGTATTTGACAAATAGTTGTTAGGATCTGTATATTTGATGCCTATCAAGGCATCTGGACAGTTAATGTTCAGAAATTATTTTTTGTCTCTAAATTGCATGAGAGTTGTTGACTTACACTAGTAGAAAAATTATTTTGGGGGAACTCCTTCTATCTATTAAATGTCATGTCTAATCAAAGCATTAATTAGTGATAAGAGCAACAACTTTTATCTGGGCTTTAGTTTCCTTCCCTAAAAATAAAGGACTTGTTCTAAATCTGGGGTACTTACCTTGAAGGGCCATAGATTTCCAAATGAGGCACAGATAGATTTTGGGGAATGAAGGCATATAAGAATTTAAATAGAAAAAAGTCATTATCTTTATTTTCACTAATATTTATTTAAAATTTAATATGTTCTTGAATTATTTTAAACTATTATTATTAAAAGAAATCCAAAGGCTTCCCCAGATTGTCAAAGGAATCTGTGATACAAAATAAGCTAAGAGTCTTGTACTGAAAGATATCTTATGCCTTTGACTCTATTTGTGTCTAATGGTAGCCATCTCTAGGGTAAAGAAGAAGGTCAGGAAGAAAAAAAAGAAAATCACACAATAATTTTGTTGTATATTTGAAAGTAATAGCAAGTATATAGGAATAGCATAGAAGATTTGTAGTTGCATATGCAATTTTTTATTGTACTCTATGGAAATACTTTTTTATTCTATAAATTAAAAATATTTTAAATGACAAACTTAACCTTACTAAGATAATATAATAATATATCTGATGTATTTTTTCTAAGAAAATGGTCAGTTGGGGCAGTTAAGTGATGCAGTGGATAGAGCACCAACCCTAAAGTCAGGAGGACCTGAGTTCAAATCTGGCCTCAAATCCTTAACACTTCCTAGCTGTGACCCTGGATAAGTCACTTAACCCCAATTGCTTCAGCAAAAAAATAATAATAATCAATTTATCAGTCTCTATATATTATGTATTTCTATGATTAATAAATTAAAATTAGATAGGAGATTTCATGTTAAAATGTGACATGCATTTTTAAAAAATGAAAAATAAGTTAAAAACAAAAGCCTAAACAGAAAAAATTCCTAGTGCCATACAGTTATATTAATTCTAATTCATATATTAACTTTAATTTAGCACAATGTTGAAAACATGTCTTGCAGAGAGTAATAAAAGTTTTTTTCTCTTTATTTAAAACTATCTTAAGCACATTTGTTACTAGTCCAGGGCTTTGTCTTAGTGAAAATACCTTTGTCTATTTGTAGCCATGGGATTTATAGGGAATCACAAATAAAAATGCTTAGAAATCATGTTCTGACTAATTAGATGGTGCAAAATTGTAATAATTGGAGACAACATGGTGTCATAAATGGGAGCCCTTGATCAAGATTCAGAAGGTCTAGATTTGAAAGCAAACTACATGTGTTTGAATCTTGACTCTATTACCAGTATCTATTTAAGATTCAGTGGGTCATTCAACATTTCAAATCCCAATTCCTGTAACTTAAAAATGTTGGGGCTGATTTATGTTATCTGGAAAGTTGCTTCCAGATATAATGTTCTATGTCCCCACTAATCTATAAAGCTTTTGAATGCCATGACATCTTATTATCAAGCTGATTCTCATTAAATACCTGTCACTACCAAAATGCTCAACTCCTTTCACAAATGCTTGTTCTTAGTCCCTTCCACAGGCACAGATGACAAAACACAAATCCATCACTTCCAGAATTATGAATTACAATTTAAATTATATGTACCAGTGATAGATTGTCAGTGGATTCAGTTTTACATATAAAAAACAGTGCAAAAAGATGAGATGTCATAAAACATGCCTTAGTGTTATATATACTCATATTTAGATCTGGAAATTTCTCACATCCTTTTTCATTCACATATTTATCCTCTCATTCAACAAACATTTATTAAATGCCGAATATCTTTGTATGCCTATGCTAAATGGTGTGGATACAAAGATAAAACTTAAAAGCCAACCCTCTTCTTAATAGGTTATATTCTAGTGGAGGGTTCAACATAGAAATATAAAATTTAAAAAAAAAACAAATTATTTGAGGAGGAAGAAAGCATCAACTGTTTGAGACAAGCCTAGAGTCTACAGATTTTCAGAGTCCAAATTGAGGAAGAATACATTCCAGGCATGAGAGATCGAATCTACAAAGGCAAAGGCAGAATTACAAACATTTAAATTCCAATATTTTGTCCCACAAGAATTCACACTAAGAAGTAACATTTTACAAAACATTGAAAAGGATGTGTGTATCTAACTCCTCCATATAAGATGTTAAAAGTAAAGATAATCATACAAGATGAAGTTATAAATAATAATTATAAAAGCTAGCATTTATATGGCCTTTTAAGTTTTGAAAAGCACCTTACATATGTGATCTCAGTTGATGTTCAAAATAACTCTACTTGATAGGTGCTTCTACAATTTCTATTTTACAGATAAGGAAACTGAAACTGATTAGACATTAAGTACTTTGTCCAGGATTATGTAAGTAGTAAATGTCTAAGACAGCATTCAAACTCATTCCTTATTGACAAGTTTAGCATTAAATCCACTGTGCTACCTATCTTTTACCAAAAGAATTCATATTCTATGATGTGTAAAATAGTTTATATTCTATGAACTCTTTTGTTTTTTTATTAAAGCTTTTTATTTGCAAAACATATGCATGGGTAATTTTTCAACATTGACCCTTGCAAAGTCTTCTGTTCCAAATTTTTCTCTTCTTCACCCCACCCTATGCCCTAGATGGCAGGTAGGCCAATACATTTTAACTATGTTAAAATATTTGACAAATCCAATATATGTATACATATTTATACAATTATTTTGCTGTATAAGAAAAATCAGATCTACAGGGAAAAAAAACCTGATAAGGAAAACAAAATGCAAGCAAATATCAATAAAAAGCGTGAAAATGCTATGTTGAGGTTCCACAGGCCATTCTCTGCATATAGATGGCTTTCTTTATCACTGTACAATTGGAACTGGTTTGAAACATCTCCTTTTTGAAGAGAACTATGTCCATCAGAATAGATCATCATATATTCTTCTTGTCATGTTTAATGATTTCTTGGTTCTGTTCATTTCGTTTAGCATCAGTTCATGCAAATCTCTCCAAACATTTCTGAAATCATCCTACTGGTCGTTTCTTACAGAACAATAATATTCCATGACATTCATATACCATAATTTATACAGCCATTCTCCAATTGATGGGCATCCATTCAGTTTCCAGTTTCTAGTCACTACAAAAAGAGCTGCCACAAACATTTTTGCACACGTGGCTCCCTTTCCCTTCTTTAAGATCTCTTTGGGATATAGGTCCAGTAGAAACACTACTAAGTCAGAAAGTATGCCCAGTTTGATAACTTTGTGAGCATAGTTCCAAATTGCTCTCCAGAATGTTTGGATCTGTTCACAGTTCCACCAACAATATATCAGTGTCCCAGTTTTCCCACATCCCCTCCAACATTCATCATTATCTTTTCCTGTCATTTTAGCCAATCTGACAGGTGTGTAGTGGTACCTCAGGGTTGTCTTAATTTACATTTCTCTGATCAATAGTGATTTGGAATACCTTTTCATATGACTAGAGATAGTTTTAATTTCTTCATCTGAAAATTGTCTGTTCATATCGTTTGACCATTTATCGATTGGAGAATGGCTTGACTTCTTATAAATTGGAATCAATTCTCTATACATTTTAGAAATGAGGCCTTTATCAGAACCCTTAAATGTAAAAAATGATTTCCCAATTTATTACTTCCCTCCTAATCTTGTCTGCATTAGTTTTGTTTATGCAAAAACTTTTTTTCTTTAAAGTTTTTTATTTGTATAACATATGTATGGGTAGTTCTCCAGCACTGATCTTTACAAAGCTCTCCATTACAACATTTACCCCCAGTCCCCTCCCCTTCCCTAGATGGCAGGAAGTCCACTACATGTTAATAATGTAATAATAGTTGACAAGTTGTGCAAGAAAAATCCTATCTACAAGAAAAAATAGAAAACCAGAGAAAGACAACACAATGCAAGCAAACATCATTAGAGATCATGAAAATGTTATGTTGTGGTCCATATTTCATATTCCTCTCTCTGGGTGTATATGGTTTTCTTCAGTGAACAATTGGAACTGGTTT